>JAEIFU010003988.1:0-21235 GCA_018904235.1 Lordiphosa stackelbergi | reverse complement strand
TATTTTTATACTTGAAAAGTGTATTATAATTTTGCCCGGAAGTGTGCAACGCATAGAAGGAATCATCTCCGACCACATAAAGTATATATATTCTTGATCAGCATGACGAGCTGAGTCGATTAAGCTTTGTCCGTCCGTCTGTCCGTCTGTCTGTTTCTACGCGAACTAGTCCCTCAGTTTTGGAGCTATCGAGCTGAAACTTTGCACAGAGTCTTCTTTTTACTGCACGCTGCTAATATGTCGGAACCGACCGGATCAGATAACTACTTCTTGTAGCTGCCATACAAATGTTCGGTCGGAAAATGGATTTTAGTGAGAAAAACTGTTTTGCTCTCAATATAACTGCTCTCAAACACGGTCATGGGTAATATGTACTGTTTTTAAGCTGATTTTAGGGAAGTTTGGTCGAAGTCGGTAACCGTTGAGACAAGCTATTTCAAGTGTATCAAAACTTCGGTACAGACGAAGTTAGCTTTGCCTTTCTCGTTTTATTCTGTTTGATCTCATTGACTCATAAAATAAATAATTTTAAGATTGGACAATGATAACCCGTCACGACTTGATGCCAAAATTTTACATGAAAATTTGTACACAGTACAACACTAAACAAGTAAGACCGTTGCAGTCGAGTGGGCTACTTCAATATACCCTGTAGAATTGACAACGAGAGCCTAAGTTAAAGTCGGCTCTAACCGACTTCGATAAACCCGTTACTCATGAAAAAACATTAACAGTGCTCCTGCGTTCCTTAGGGTGACCATTCGAAAAGTATGCAACATTTTTTTAGGGTGGGTGGGGTGGTAGCGGGGGGCTTGGTTCGCTTTTTTGCTCATAACTTCTGAACCGTTCATCCGATTTTTATCATTTCTTCGGCAAATCGATCTATTTTGCTAATTACTAACTATCTCTAGAAAGAACGAATCTATCTTCAAAACTGTAGGAGATATAACGATTTTTCCAAATTGCGGGGGCGGGAGGGGGCGTGGCCAAAATTTGAAACAAACTTGATCTGCGTGCAGATAAAAGAAGCATTTGTCCCATACATGTCAAACCTCTATCTCTTACCATCTCTGAGATCGACGCGTTCATACAGACAGTCGGACAGACGGACGGACATGCCTAAATCGACTCGGCTATTGATGCTGATCAAGAATACATATACTTTATAGGGTCGGAAATGTTTCCTTCTCCCTGTTACATACATATGCACAACTTCATGATCCCCTTTTACCCATTTTCAATGGGTACAGGGTATAAAAACCCCCCGCATAAGACACTTATATTTTGATGAAAGGGTCACCTGTAAACATCACCTCATATCCAGTTTTTTAAATGAAGCTTCGGTTCGCGTTTTATGGGTATTTTTGTACTTGAACACACAACGACAACAATTTTAATTTAGTTTTTAATGGTTTAAGATAAAATTCTCCAAAATTCAGAAAATGTGCACTGGGTCATTGGGAACGCAAAAATAAAAATTCACTCCAATCGTGCATTCGGTTAAGGTACCTTTAGAAGGGGTTAAACCTTCGTTCTTGAATATCTTTAAAAGCGCACGGTAGATTTTTATTGCATGTCCCTAAGAGATGGTATGCCACAGCAAAAAAACCCCGATATGGAGTATCATGTTTAGACTCACGGACACATCTATTCATATAAGTCAAAAAATAGCCTTGGTTCGCGGTATATTATCATATTTGAACCAGCAATTGCCTTTTAACAACATAGACCATTTGTGTATTACAAGCTTCCGAAAAATTATAAAATTAATGTTATGAGAAAAATTCGTCATTGCCACCAAGAAAAAATTCAATTTTAATTAGAATTGTCTTTGGTTGACAAACAGACAAGATGGTCTAAGCTGAAGTATTTAAATGATATGATCTGTTTGCTTGCTGCTTATGAAGCACTTTAAAAATTTATTACTTTATTATGATTAAGCTGGATCAGAATTTAAAGTGAGTGGTGCATCTTCATATTACATAGATTTTGCTATAACCAAATGACAAGTAAACAAAAGCACATCGACTCGTTAGCGTCAGCCTTAGAGAGCAAGTACTGAAATGTATCAATTGTAAGTCGGCACGGGTTGCCATGGTCCTACCTTCTTAGATTTTTATTTATAACCGTTTTGACTTAAAAGTAAAAAATTTAGAGGGTATGCGTAAAGAAAAAACGACTATATATGCACAAAGAATCTTTGCTTTTCTTATAGTCGTAGTCGGTGGCCGAAGAGATAGCTCACAACATTTATTGTAATAACAATGGTATGTCTGGAAAGGCTGTTTCGGAATTGTCCCCAAATCACTCATCAGCAGACTTTGTTGCTCTTCAAACACACACACTTGAATTAAGACTTGGGAAAATTCACTTGTGTTATTATCAAGCCGAGAATTTCTGATATGAAATTTGAGCCTGAAACTATGAATGGGTAGTTACTTAAATTAAAAAGAAAAATAAAGTTGTACACGCCTATCCAAGATATGAACTCAAGATTGAGTTAGTAAATAAATGTGCTATATCTGAATAATGGGTCGGCGCGTCACTATCTATTGTGCTTAAAATGTAGAAACAGTAAGGTTATTGGTCTTAAAATTGAATAGGCTTAAGCCCAAAACAGTTTGTAGTTATTACATATTTTTTCTTATTGTTTAATTAGTTATTTCTAGCTGCAGTTAAATTAAGTTTAAAAAAATTTCATTGATCTCTAAATTTCAAGTATAAGTCATACTTGACAATTCAAAATAAGAACGAAAGGCTTTGAACAGTTCCCGAATTCCCGGGGCTTAACCAAAACCGCCGCCCTGCTCTGAATAGAAAAGAGCAGAGCAGGCGGAGCCAAAACAAACTGCACTAGCTCGCGGGTGCTGCAATGCATAGAAAAAACTACTCAAATGGAGCAAAGGAGCACGGAGCAAAGCAGGCAAGAGCTCAGGCGCCAAAGCCCGAAGCGCCGAGTCCAAACGTCGCAGAATAAAAATATTACAGAGGCCAGGGAATAGACGTACAGTTTAATAAAGCACAAGGGTGACCGGCAATAAATGCCCGATGGTACTAAGATCGCGATCATTTGATTAATAAAGAAAAGGTTGCAAAGCAGCAATAGTAAGATGGTGATTAACAGGCTGCAGAGTCACGATCACTGTTTTTATCGCTGCTGTAGGCCGACTAAAATTATGGCCTATAAATCGCTGTTCCAAAGGAGTCTTGTGCAAAAGCAGTGGTTTCATCCGACAAATGACAGAGATATAATAGCAAAGAGTAACAGCAGAAAGGGCACTACTTTATTTTTGACAGCACAACAGCCGAGCGATACAGCCAGCGACAAGCCAGTGAAATAATCTTAACAAAACAAGTAACCTGAGGAAGAAAGAAGAAGTAGAGGCGGGCGTAAGACATCCAAGGGGGTCTAAAGGGTGATTTCAAGGCGGGGCGAGTCTCTGTAGGGGCGCAGATGAGTCGGCCGGTGAATAAAGAGAAAAGTTGTTCCACGAATTCTTTAAATCCAAAAAATAATTATAAATATTAGGTACTTGAAAATCTAATAAGCCATATTAAAAATCTGTCATTAAATTACTTCTAAAATCGATGAAGATTTTCAAAAGGCCGGAAAACTCGTTTTTGTTGTGTATAATGCTAAGATTCCACAAATTGTCCAGATTGGGGAACTTTTCGGTCATATTTCATCAAATTATAAGTGCATTAATGACAATTTATCTAAATTTTTATCAAAATATAGGAGAATTATTTGCCCTTTGGGAGCTTAGACTAAGTAACAGGGCTGCCCTTAAGCTGGTAATGGCAGTTCTAGCATGAAAAGACTTTTGCTAATCTGCACTTGATAGTGCAGGTTATGATAGTGATGAAAAAAATCAGAAAGTGTCTGCTTCCGGTCTCTAAAACCAGTCAAAAATATTCACTTCAGGTCTCAAAATCTTTTGGAATTAAATAAAGAATAATTTGTGCTTATTTTAGTGCTGTGTTTTAAGAGTAAGTCGGGTATAATGTAAGACTATTGCGATAAAATTGTAAACTTTAAAACATCTTCCAAAATAGTCTACTTGTATATCTAATAAGGGTAATTCGTCATTTACAAGTTAATACTTAGCCACAGTATCAAGTCTTTCCCACTTTGACACCGTCTGATTCAATTTTCTGAGTGTAAGATTCTATTCTGATTCCATTCCAAGTGAAATTAAGTTCTTTTTTTATGGCCATAAAAGTCACGAACTGTATAGAGAGACGGATACTTTCTTTGTCTAATTATGCAGCTGTTCTGCTTTTTTATGTGTTAATTTAATTACAATAAAAAGTAAATTAACGTGCTTGGTACTTGTACTTATCAATGCATACGATTTTCATGGTCGCAGCTTTTAATGACCCTACTGCCTACTTTTTCTACAAAGTTTTCACGTTTTCACTGGCTCATCATCATCAGCCTCATCACATTGAAATTGTTGCTGACTTCATCCATACGGATAGCTCATTAAATGCAATGAATCATGTGCCCAAGAATAACCCAAACAAGACACAGACTAAGTTGAAATTGGAAAATGCATTAACTGAGAACAAGAACAAGTTTTGGGGCGACCACACCTTTGGGTGGTTTAGAGAAAAAAAAAAAAACAAAATACAAAAAACTTGCCTAGACCAAGACAAAGGCCGATCATATCTGCTCCACCACCAGTACCACCCGTTGGGCTCTCCTCTCTCCACGAACTAAACTCACCACCACCACAAAGCAATAACTGACAATCAATTCAACTTAAGCTGTCGCCGTTTTCGTTGCCTTTGCCTCGCCTTTGACTTTGTCTAGCAACTTCAAGTTTGTGTCTTAAGTCTTTCGTTTTTCTATTTCTTATTTTGCTGGCATTCGAAATTGAAATTGTTGAAACGAAAAATTGAATTACACAAACACTTCAAGATCTTTGTCGCTGCGGCCTGCTTCTCAACAGCAGTCACAAATCATCAGGCACCGTTAACCGGCTATAATAATACTGTTAACTAATTTACCAGAAGGGAAAACAAAAAAAAAAAAAAAAACAACAAGTCAGCAAGAACCACAACAAATTCTCAAAACAACAAACATTTTCAATGAACGTGACAATGGCTTAGAATTCTAACGGTTTAAGGTAATTAGGTGCGAGTAATTTGTAAAATGGAAGCCAAAATGGAAGCGTTGAAGAATTTTGCAAGCCAGGTTAAGGCAATGATTTATGGCTAAGCCATGAGAATGGGGTAAAGGGCTTATCAAAATGGACCGTGAAATCAAGTTTCATGTTTTGAAAGTGATGGTTAACGAAGATTGGCGGCTGCAACGAAAATTGCAAAATGAATGTGAAAGTTGTTAAGCTGCTGCTAAACGAGGCAGAAACAATGTACAATACACAGGCGGCAAACCGGTCAAGAGAGGAATCCTTAAGAATCGGTTCGGCTTTTTAATGAGAACTAGAGCTCAAATCGAACCCTTAATGAAGTTATTTCTTAAGCTCTATGTCAAAATCAAATAATAAGACAAAGCAATTTGACATTGGGAGGGATGGAAGGAAGAAAGAAAGATTTAGGAAACACAAAATTTGAAAGCGTTGTAGAGTTGAAACCAAATCTGCAAGCCTGTCCGAACCCGTTGAGTAATCTCTTCGATTACTGATTAATTCTTCGGTTTTTTGTTCAAACCTTTTTTGATAATTTCTTAGATCGTTAAAGAAATTTTGCCTGTATTTTCGATCAATTTTAGCAAATCGGCTAAAATTGAGTAAAGCTTGGCTTTAGTTTTGTTTGTTTAACAGCAAATATCGGCCACAGTCAGGGAGTATTTTGGCTGTTGCTAAAGTGTCTGGCCCTTTCACTATGCACTCTTATTTAAATATGCAAGTCTTGCTTTTTTACAACTTGAATTATTCTTTAGTTACCGATTAAAAGTTGAAATACTTAGAAATTAATAAACTCTTTCTAATTTTTTCATCCACATTTTTCGAACCCTTCTCCATACAGAGTGTGTCCGGTTCGACTTCACGTACGGGAGATCAGTTGGACACAAAAAGCTTGATTCATGGTTCGGTTTAAGAGACCCAAAAACCCTGAACCGAGCCGTTTTTGCGTGATTCGGTTTTGGACTAGTTTGCAATCTTGGTTAAAACTCGCCATTTGTATTCCACTTGAACAATTGCACTCTTTAATGTGGCGCGAAATTTTTTCAAGTACTCCAAACCCGCTTCCAAAAAAGTTACAACCTTAAACCTAGCCGGACCGCTTCTAAGAGAAAATTTTTTTTTTTTTACAAATATTATTTATGTTGCTTAACCACCAAAATCGACCAGTTCTCATTAAATGACCTTATATTTGGCCGAAGATGCGATTTAAAAATCTTATCCAAACTAAACATATTTCGATTTTAAGAAGGAAAAGATTCAATGTCAGAAGTAGTATCAAATAGAAAATTCTTGATCAACGAATACGCTCCTGATATCGAATTTCTTGATTCATGACTTTTGAACTCCATCTTAAACTTTTCGTGTTATTTTAAGTGCAGTTACCTATGTATACTTACACCCCTCGACTATAAATCACAAATCGAAAACAATTTTAAGAACAAAACTCTTAAAAGTTTAGGAAGCAAAAAAAAGAAGGAAGGCTAACGTCGCGTCGCGTCGGCTCGACCGAAGTTAATATATTCTTGAGAAGACTTAACGTTACATTTAATAATATGGCTAGATATATATACAATAAAAGACGAATGTCTTGACGACACGCCTTGCTATTCAAATATTCGTTGTTGACTTTAAATCATTTACAATATACAGATCACCAATTTTCCTGCATAAGATCATATTTGTCTATTTGTTTGTCGGGCTCACGGAACAGGTTCAGAAGGTCGGTGAACCTTGGTTCGGGTTCGAACCGGGGTTCAGGAATAATTTTGTTTTTGCTAATTCAAAAAACATGAAGATAAATCGGAACAACCTCATTCAATTAGTTTTTTTGAATATAAAATTCGAGCTTTGCTTAAGTAGTTTATGGATAAAACACATTTAACTGACCAAAAAAATTCGACAAAATTCGAAATTTAACATATGCGACTTTTTTAGTTCTTTACAATGATAGTTTACCCAAAACTTTGAACCATTAGAATTGTTATCCAATCTTTGAATTCCTCCGTTAATTATGTATTTGTCAGAATTCTTTATTTTCTAGATCCTAAGCAAAAGATTCCAATTCATGTTTATAAGAATATGAACTTGGGGAAGAACCATTGATGATTTTATTAATTAGTTCCTTTTGACGATTATACAATTTAGCAATTTGTCTCTTTGCAAGCAGTTTTTGTTCTAAGGACAACAAATTAACTTTTTTAGATCCAAAAAAAAGATGTAAGAATTGGGATTGAAGTTAAATTGTGAGAACGTTTTTCTAAGAACTTTCTAAATATTCAAAGCCTAAAACATCAATACAAAAAGTAAGAGTGTTGCGGTCGAGTGCCCCGACAGCAAAATACCCTGTTCCAAGTAATGTGGTTCCTTTAACTTTGAACTCCTTTTATTTTAAAATTTTTCGAATAATTGGGAGGCGACTTGATATCTTTGGTGTTTTGCCGGATCTTGTTGTTCATTAGGTTCAAACTTAAAAATTGTAGCTCTGCAGTTTTTCCGGTTAGAAGGAGAAGGAGGAGGGAGAAACTGAAGCAAACTTGTTTGGGTACGAGAGAGAGAGGGGGTTTTTCGCTGCTAAAAGATGGAGGAGGTGGAATTTTTCCAAATCTGAAACCAACTGATGTGGGTAAGTATACACCTACATACATGCCAAAAATTGTAGCTCTATCTGTTACAGTCTCGAGATCGACTCGGTGTGTGCTGTCAAGAATACATATACTTTAGGGGTCGGAGGTGCTTCCTCGGCTGTTACATACATTGCACAACTTCAGATCTTTTTCCTATTTTAATGAGAACAGGGTATAAAAACCTGTATGTTTGCAATTACGTATTTATATCGGAAAAATAATAAAACAAAATTAACATTTATAGCAGCTAGAAAAAAGGTAATCGTCCTTGTTCTCAATTGCACTTCTACAAAAATTTTTGGAATGTGAAATTGATTCCTGTTCAAAACGAATGACTTTTTCGGATTCAAGATTTTTGCCTTTTGGCTAGTGAAATTAAAAGTATATTGCAAATTTGGCATAAAAAATAAAAGCTAGTAAATGAAATTAAATCATAATTCTTTGGTCACTTTAAGATGTTTAAGTATCCCAAAATATTACACACAGAATTCATTTTATTTTTAAATAATAAATTTTGCAAACACTTTCGGTTTCTAAGAAATATGAAAAATTCGTGTTTTGAACAGTTCGATAGGCATTTACCAATCGATAGTCGTCTATCGTTGGTCAAAGAGTAGTCAATCCATTAAAAATTTTATACAAAATCGAGTTAATTTCGCTTGGGACCAATAATTTTAATGTGATGGCAACTCGGGAGATGTAATTTGGACGATTGCATTTCGGACTAATAATATAATTTAATTTGGTTAATTTTAATTTTTGGTGGTAAAATTGTTTGCAATTTGAGCTGTGAATTATCATGGGGCGCTGCGTTTTTTGTAATTTTTATGGAAGTATTTTTTTTTTGAATCGAACCCTTTTCAACTTTTTTCGCTCTGGTTCAGGTTCAGGTTCGGGCGTACAATTTTTTTTCTGCTCCGGTTCAGGTTCGGTTCGGACTTCCCAAAAATTCCGGAGTCTCCGACTCAACTCCGCACCGATTTGCAGCCCCGTTTATAATAACTATACAATAAAATTAAGTAGGACAAGTCAATAATTGATAAATATATTCTTGTGGAATTTGTGGAATAAATATCCAGGAATTTTTGTCAAATAAATCTAAATCTAAATACATAACTGGAAATAAAGACGATACCATTGAAATCAAAAAAGTTCTTCTCACTTCCTATGTCAGTTATGTGCTACACAGAAAAAAAAAGTCGAGATATTTTCAATCTTTTAAATCTTGGAGTAAGCCCGGTATGAGCTTGAAAATTCAATCTCGACTTTCAGGATATTCTACACAATTCAATCCTATAAGGATTGACCCATGCCTTTCGAACTTGAATCATTCCAAATGTGCTTACTTCAATCCCTCTCGAGATCACATGTCCACAAATTTGAGAGCGAGAGCGAAGAAATATAAGTAGCCTTTTAGTCATGCAGCAACAACCGATGGGGTTGGTGGTGTGCGATGAAATGCTATTCCATTCATGTTCAGAGTGCGCGCATGGTAGTGGGTTCGAATCCCAGTGAGCACAACAATTTTTATATTTATTGGTTTTTTTCAGAAGTCTTAAATAAACCAAGTTTGAAGTTGATAACGATGTCCTCTGGCATGTGGCCTGGCGGAGGAAAGGAAGAAGAGTTGCCTTTCCTCAAATTAAAAAGTCAAACATACCAAAAATTATACAGCTTTTGGGTGGGACAAAATATTTTTTTTTTTAAATTTTTGCTATTTCAATCTCTTAAAGGATTACCCCTGTATAATTGTAATCTTTCCTGGGATCAAAAAAAGGCGGATCAACTCAATCCTTTTCTGATCGGCTCAAGCATATCCGGGATTACGTTGTTTTCATTACCGCTTGGGATTGATTTGATCCCGTATAAATTGATTTTTTTGAGTGTATGTCATCCGATTTGGATCAAACTTATTTAAATTGTGTAAAAACATATAATATTAAGAAATATCAAGTTTGGGAGCGATAGCATTGAAAACAAAAAAGTTTTTCTTCCTTAAAATTATTTTCAGACCGATCTTTTGCATGGCAACAACACTCAAAAAAACATCAACACATATGGGATCAAATCAATCTCAAGCGGTAATGAAAACAACGTAATCCTGGGTATGCTTGACCCGATCAGAAAGATTAAGTTGATCCGTCTTTTTCTAATCCTAAGAAAGATTACATTTATCCCGGAAATCTTAAAAAAGGTTGAATTAATCAAAAAATTCCGTGTGAACAAACAGATCTCAGAGATGGTACGAGATACAGGTCGGACATGTATTTGACAAATGCTTCTTATACTTGCAGGCAGATCAAGTTTATTTTCAATTTTTGCCACGCAATTTGTAAAAAACGTCATATCTCTCACAGTTTTGTAGATAGATGATTCGTACCTTCTAGAGATAGTTAGTCATTAGCAATATGTATCGATTATTGAATATCAACGCCGCACAATGTTAGAAAGAGAGAGGGAGAGAGAAACTTAGAGATGAGCTCAGCAGCAGCACTGCATTCAGCTTTCAGTCTAGGTACAGAGTATATTACAGTCGGGCTTCACCGGCTTTCTAATTTGTTTATTCATGTTCTGGAATAATGTCTAAAAGGCTACTTATAAATATTTCTTCGCTCTCGCTCTTCAATTAATGGACATGTGATCGCGAAAGTTCGAAAGGCAAGGGAAAATCCTTAAAAGATTGAATTGTGTAGAATATCCTGGAAGTGGAGATTGAATTTTTAAGCTCGTGCCGGGCTTACTCTAATATTTAAGAGACTGAAAATATCTCGACGTTTTTTTTCTGTGTAAACTTTATAGTTGTCCGATTTCCATCAAGTTTAGTAGAATTAAGGAAAAAAGGCATATAAAACTTATAAATACGAGGTTGAGAGACGTTAGCATTAAAAATTAAAAAGTTTTTCTCACTAAAACAAGTTTTTCGATGGATCGTTCCTAGAACAACTTTATCCTCAATTCATCCGATCCGGCCGGTTCCTACAAATATGCAGCGTATTCATACTAAATAAAAGACTTCGTGCAAAGTTTGGTCACGATAGATTTAAGACTGAAGTATGAGATAGCATAGAAGCAGACGGACAGACGGAGATTCTTAAATATTTTTGTTTTGTACTTCCTTGGAAGGTTAGCAAAAGAAGTATGACCATTATTCGTTTTCGAATTTAATTAAATTATGTGGAATTGAAACTTACAAAAGCCATGGTACGTAAGTCATCAATAGTTTTTGCACTCCGAAAATAACCAATCTTAGAGGTTTGCAGTTTTTTTTCAGTTTTTCTTTCAGTACAAGTTCAAGTTCCTTATTATTCCAAAGGAAATGCCACAAGAGCCACTATCTACGCAAACCCATAAGAACGCAGCCGGCCAAACAAACAAACAAACAAACAAATAAACAGAAACTTGTATCTGTAAGATATACACTCAGAGAGCAGAGACAGCGCAGACAAGATACACTTAAACCGCACTTGGCCATGGCTCTGGCTCTTTGGTTCTGGAGGGCCCCCTTTTGGCGCACAAACAGGGAGAGCGCGAACACAAAAACTATGTGGAAGTCATGGAAATGGAAAAAAAAGATAGAAACTAGAAGACAGCTAAGAACGGCAAGCAACGTTTGCTAGACAAAACTGGCTTGTGGGATCTTTGACCTGGCGATGGCGACGACCGGGAGAGTCAGGCAGCGCGCAGAAATTAACAACGTGGAGCGTTCGCCCGTCAACGCCTTGGAGTAGAAGTTTTCGAGCGAGTGTGTGTGTGTGTTGCTTGCTTGGCTGAGCCGCTGGCGTTGGTTAATACAATTAACCGTAAATACCAGTTGCACACACAATAGATTAATCAGCTAATCCAATCATAACACTAAATGCCGCATTTTAGGGACAATTGAGATGCTTTTATATCTGCCGCACTTACCTTGTTGTTGTTGTTGTTGTCTAGTGGTACTTCGTATTAGAATCTTGCTGGGATCAATGTCTGCATATTCCATATAGGCACCTCACACACATACACTTGCACACACACACAGTTACACCTTACGCGCTTTGGTAGCTGCTTCACTTTTTGTATTTTTTTATTGGACAACTTTGTTGTTTGCTTAGACCTACTCACTGCCTCACCAAATGCAATTTCATTGGTCACAACTCATAAAATAACAAATTTGCATGCACTGCCATTTTTTGTTGCAATTAAATTGATAGATTTCTGCGAGAATTTTGCTTGTTTTGTTACGCCGACAACATTTCAATTCGACTTTTCAAGAGCGTTACTCCCCTTGGAATTTTTGGTTCTCTTGCTTGGTTTTTTTTTTTATTTTATAAAAAGACTTGAACAGGCTCAGCTAAACTGCAGTCTGAACTCTCTGAGTGCTCAAATCGAACTGAGCTGAACTTGGCCTCGGACGCCATCTTAGCCAGCTTGGTAAGCAGCGAGGCAGCAACATTGATACTGCAGCTGGAAATGAGCGAGAGCTCGCTCTTGCTCTCTCTCTCTCTCTGCTTGCCTCTCCCAATTGGTTTGGCTTTGCACTGATCTATAATACAGCAACAAGGTGAGGCAAAGTGGTTAACCTCTTTAGTAAGCTGCAAACAATTTTTTCTTAATTTTTTTTAAACTTTAAGTCAAAGGTGAGGTTGTCTTGTTCTCAGGCCTATAATAGATAGGCCTATCCATTAGCACAGATTCTGCTTATTCCATAATTTTCTTATTGATTTAGGATTACGGAAGTTAAGGCAAAATATTTGAAAACATCTGCTAAAAATTGTAAATGTAATAAATATTTAAAATACATTTTACATCATAGAACAGCTCTTTTTAGAGCAAAGTTCTACATTTGCTGTTCTCACCGTTACGAGACAATCGCATGTCAGAGAGCAAACAGTTTTTCAGTCGCTGGCCAGCGGTCGATGAAGAAGGTAAGAGCTAGTTTGTGTCGCTTGCTCTCACTTTTGGGCATCGCTCTTCTTGAAAATGCTTAACCTAAATCGATGTTAAGTCAAATATTTTCAAAATAAATAAAATAAAATGTAAAATTTTTAAATATTACAGCGCCAAATATATCACATTATTATAATTAAAAGAATGGTCTAAATTTCCTAAAAAAAAACACGATAGAATTGAAACAAGCCGAAAAAGATATCCGTAAAACCACAAATTGGATTTGAATTGGAATTTAAAAGAAGTTAAGGTTTTGACGTAATTTCAATGATTTGTTGCAATTTCATTAAAAATTTGATATAAGATGAGGTGGTAACCATTTAACAGAACAGAAACAGCTGATGGCTTAGCTCCAAAAAAAAAAAAACCATGTTGTAAGCCGAACCGGTTGTTTTGTATCTTCGCTCCTATCAAAATTTTCTTTCTGTTTGACTTCATTTACACAAAATGTGTGTCCCGAAATGCTCTCAGGTGGATCTCTCAGCTAACAACTCTTCACTCTGGTCTCACCTTGTTTTGCACCATGGCTGGAAGCTATCAAGAGCCCTCTCTTTCTCTCTCTCTCTATCTCATTTTCTCTCAGTTTCTCTTGCTATGCACTTCCAATTGGTTTGGCTTAGAGCTGATCAGTCAGCCATCCAGCCAACAAGTTCAGTTGGAAGAACGCAGTCAGTGGGATTGGACGTATTTGCGGAGTAAGCAGATCAGCAATCTTCCGATATCAGCTTTTGGTAAGAAATTGTCTTAAAATTTAAATCTTTATTTAGTTAAACAGAAAACTAAACTTTTTAACTGAACTTGTGCAGTGCAATTAATACAATTTTAAGTTATTTTTTGAGTATTTACATTGCCTCTATTCCCTGGTCTCTCTCTCTCTCTCTCTTTCACAGTATTTCCGTTGAACAGTTAGTTTCTGAGCGAGTTCTCAGTCTCTCTCTCTCTATAAGCCTCTTTTACTCGGCTCACCTATGAAAATGATTGGAAGTGATTACGTTTTGGAAGCGCACAACATATTCCACACCACCGAGGCAAGTGATACTGGAAATTGTCTCTCCGCACTGCAGGTTTTCCAATTGAAGTCTTTTGTTTTGGTTCTCCCAACAGGTGGACGGTGGTGGTTGCTTCAATGGAGCCGGCAATTCAGCGCTGGTGCTTAAAGGCGTCAATTTGACCGTACACAGTGGCGAGGTGATGGCTATACTGGGTTCTAAGGGTAAGTACAAAACACAAATGAGTTCTCATTTTGACCTTACAAACCGAGTTTCAAGTTAATCGGATAAACAATAGCTATTTTGCATGTAGAATTTTCCGGTCATTTTCACGCCTACGCGGATTTGGCAAAATCACATTTCAAATTATTTCGAATTCTGTCCTAACAAACCGAGCTTCAATCCAATCGGGTGAAAAATTGTTTTTTCATGCTGAATTTTCCGGGAATTTTCCGACCGTTGGGTCAAATTTTTCAACTTCGGAAAATCACATTTCAATTTATTTCGTATTCTGTCCTTACAAACCGAGTTTGAAGCCAATCGGATGAAAAATAGTTTTTTTTATGCAGAATTTTCCGGCCATTTTCCTCGTGGGCGAATTTTCCAAAATCGGGAAAATACGTGTCGAATTATTTCGCGTACTTTGCATACAAACCAAGTTTCAAGTCAATCGGATGAAAAATAACATATTTCCCATACAAACTTTTCCGACGCTTTTCCGACTTTTCCGGGTGGAATTTTCCAAAACCCCGTCTTAGTACACACTTTCACCACTCACAGAAACTCCTTTCCAAATTACAGCCCTCTATCTCTTACCGTTTAGGCTGTGCGATGATTGCCAATTAGTCAGTCACTGAATCAGTCAGGACACTCTCTTTCATATTTATAGAGATGTACATTAGACTGATCTTCAAATATTTGAAAAATTTTACAAATTGGAATTGTTATGGTTTGTTTCTATACATGTCAATACTCTGTTATGGTAATAACCGAAACTGGTACTGACTATGACTGCCCACCCCGTCGAGAATTTTCAATCAATCTAACTACTTTCACTGTTTTGTTATCTATTGTACCTGCTCTTTAGATTTATGACTTAAAACAACAAAATATAAAAAACTTAATCAATTAAAAAAACAATTTGTTTTTTATTTTTGCTTACATTTGTGCTTTTAAAAGTAATCTACACATTTTGACCCATTTATATAAAGATCTTATAGTTCAAAATTCATGGCCAATATTTTGGTTTTGAAATCAAAAGCATACCCGATTTCAAATGGGAGTACAATTATAAAAGTGATTTTATAATACCGAAGCAAAACTACTTCAAAGCGCATACCTTGCGCAATATTTAAACAAGTGAGAAAGTCAGTCAAGCCCGACTATAAAATACTCTGTACCTAGAGTAGGAGCTGAAAGCAGTGCTGCTACGCTCATCTCTAAGTTTCTCAGTCTCTGTCCCTCTCTCTCCCTCTCTCTCTCTCTCGTTGTGAAAGGTTTGGAGGGGGTGGCGGGGGGTGATTCACTTATTTGCTCATAACTTGAGAACCGCTTATCCGATCTTGACTAACTACCTCTCGAATCATCTATCTACAAAACTGTGAAAGATATGACGTTTTTTCAAAATTGCGGGGGCTGGAGGTGGCGTGGCAAAAATTTAAAATAAACTTTATCTGTCTGCAAGTATGAGAACATGTCAAACCTCTATCTCTTACCATCTCTGAGATCTGTAGTTTCATACGGACGGACGGACAGACGGACATGGCTATATCGACTCAGCGGTTAATGTTGTTCATGAATATATTAACTTTATAGGGTCGTAAATGATTCCTTCTCCCTGTTACATACTTTTGCACAAACTTAATATGCTCTATGTACCTGCGGTACAGAGTATAAAAGTTAATTAGCCATGTTACAAGGAAATCGCGAGGGGTATTTTTGGGCACGCTTGCCAAATGTACAAAATATTTTTGTATATTTTTTATAGCAATCTATTCCAAACAGCTGCCACTCAAAAACCATTTTGTGAAAAGGATACAAATTTTGGCTTAAAATAGCTATATCGCTCACTTACTTCAATACTGGCATAACTAAAAATAATCCATTTTGAGAATTAAAAAAGTTAAAAGTACACAATTGAGTTTTAAACTGAACGCGATGTCTACTGCTCAAAAACGACTGAAAGACAACTGAGATACGACGTTCTTGCATTAATATAATATATCCAGTTTAACAAAAATTCCCGGAGGGTCTTTGGGAATAAAAGAAGATTGACACTTTTCACAAGAAAATAGTTAAAGTGTAGACACCCAGTTCAAAATTTTTGAGTTTCGAGTTAATTCAATATAAAATAAGTTATAAATGTAGAATGCTTATTGATTAAACATGAAAATTAGATTTCATTATCTTTGAATCACAATTAGATATATAATATAATATATATTAGGTATAATTATATATAATACTAGCAGGTATCCAGAAGTGCACTGCTACGCCCATTAAGAATTTTAAGCACAAACCTTACTTGACAATGGTCACATCTGAATTCGCAACTTATGGAAATTTTGGTCTTCACTATTCGTAATAATTTCAACTCATTATAATATTTTGAAAATTTTGCGATTTTTGGTCCGTTTTAATAACACCTCCCACTTACCCGTCTTCCTGTCTATCAGAACTCATATACAAATTTTGTCAGTTTCTAATATTTTTAGGCCGATTGAAAGACACCTCTTATTTACTCGTCTTCAATTGTCAACCATCAATCTAAACTTCGCTATAATCTAAGCTCATTATAAAATTTTTGCAAATTTGGCGAATTCTCGGTACGAATGATCTACACTTCATGAAAATCTAAATTCATATTAGAATTTTTGCAAATTTCGCTTTTTTCCAATCTTCATGATTTGTACTATTTATGTATAAAATTTGGCAATTTTGTGCCGTTCAGTCTACTATCACTTATACTATGGCTATATATATTAAATCTTTATGGTAATCAAAACTATTTATAAAATTTTGTAAATTTCGCCATTCTTTAGGCATTTCGGTGTACCGTTTGATCTACACCTCTTATTTTCCGGACAGTTTATTTGTCTTTTTATTAAAATAAACTGAAATGAGAATTTGGCAAATTTTGCGGTTATTGGTCTATACATCTATATAATCGTCTTCAATTGCCATTTATCAATCTTCATAACAACCTTAGGTACTAAGAAGAATTTTTAAAAATTTTTGACCATTAGATCTTTTGAAAATTTCGGGGTTTTCGGACCATTTAAATATAAGTTAGATAGCCTACGTTAAACTCCAGGTAAGCAATTATCTTTGTAAGTCCATGACCCACAGTTTGATCGCAGTCGGAAATTCGACATATTTCGCGGTTTTATGGGTATTATAATTTTGCCCAGAAGTTTGCAACGCATAGAATATTCATTTCCATTCCCTATAAACTATATATATTCTTGATCAGGGTGACGAGCTGAGTCGATTGAGCTTTGTCCGTCCAAATCTTATTGCGTAACTGAGCGCCCGCAGCTGGCTTATCCTATCGTCCTGATCTCCAGCAGCAGTAGAGCCACTGTTACGATTCGAGGCTGCTGCACTGTGAAACGGGTACCGAGGCTACACACAAAATACGAGCATTGCAAACACCATTACAGCGAAGCGGTCACATTGGGTTCAGTGTGCGGGACACATATCTGCACACCTGACCCACATAACCGTCGCTTCAATATTACAGACCCAGACATCTCATTGTCACTCAAGGTGGCCGCTGCACGGGTGTAAGGTGCAGGCCAGCCCTTGTCTTTCGTATGGGGATGGAGGTGAGGAATTCAGGTATGGGATGGCGTTCAGGGTGGCGGCTGTGGAGTGAAGTAAAATTGAAGAAATTATGGGTCTGCAGAGAGGGGAGTTAAATCAGAGATGTAAATCGAAATACCATAACAGATTACACAAACAAAGAGTCAACTTTCTTTTCGAGCTAAAGGTTTTGTTGTTAGAGCGTTCATACCTGCAACAACAAGGTAAAAACAAAAGTTGCGGGTTTCTCTTTCTATTTCTTGTGGTTGGATTTGCTTGAGATGTATTTTGTGCATTTGTAAACAATCCACGCGGCCGTAAGCTCATGGTTATTTCGATTTACACCTCTGTTAAAAACCACCCATTTTCTGTTTTGCTTCATTAAACGACTCTTCCCATTGTGAACGTTTTTCCGTCTTACTGGAGACCACCGTTAATCTTTTGAATGCCATTTCTGTGAAAGTGATTCCGCTACTTTAAAAATTGCCCCAAAAAACACAGTTAGCTCATAAACTTACGGTAGAGTCAGCTCCAGCATATTCAGTTGCGTATCATTCGATTGACGCCTGACAGTTGACGCTGTACATCACGGTGCAACTCACGAATGACATCCTTCAGATACTGATGCGGGTACTTCATTGAAACGGTTATGTCAGTGATCTGTTGCAGCTTGGAGCAATCATCTGCCAAACTTTCAATTTCACTAACAATCCGCTTGAAATTTTCGTCTTTGGCTAAAAAAGGATCATAAATATTTTGACATGTTTCATCTAGAAATCGGATTTACTCACACTTGACAATTTCCAGGCATTCGAGTGAAATCTTGGTAAGCAGCTTGTACTTGTTGGTGTCCAAAGTGGTGGCCACGGTGCCCGGACAAATGCTGCTATTGGGTTTGCGTATGGTTCCACTCCGTTTCTTGATGCTCGTCAAAACCAACAGATCGTTAAATAGGAACAAGCCACGATCTTTGCGCGCACCCTGTCCCGAGGGCATTGACACCAAATCGAATAACAAGAATTGTCGCTCTGGTGTTATTAAATCGTTCATGCCCTCGATGACACCTTCCAGCTCGCGCAGCGTAGCCACACGTTGATCGTTCTCCATTATTTCACGCTCCTTGCAGTTAATGTGACCAAAATATCATGCACCAACTTGAGTACATCCTGCAAATGCTTCTGATCGGGATGATCGTGATCTGTGTGCTTGATAAGGCGTTGAAACAGCAACTCATAGCTAAAAGCAAACAATTAATGAAAGTGATCTCTATGTGTTTTTCCATCAACTCACTTGGGAAATTTTTGTACTGGCTTGATTAGCAAATTGTCCAGAGTCAACTTGCCCTTGTGCTCGCGTGCTGTGGACTCCAAAAATTTGGCAAAAGAGGGTCGCTGATGTTTCATCGATCTGATGGCGTTTTTGGCACGATTACAGTTGTTCACAAATGAGGTGTACACCTCAAGTACCTCCAATTTTGAAAACTGCAAAACAGTCATAAGTAATTTGGTATCTTAAATCAATGTCTTTTCTTACCGTATCCATAAACGCATCGCCCACTTTCTGTTGTATGTCCCAATCATCCAGTCGCTGCTTTAATTCACCCAAAAACTTTTCATGTATTTCCAGTAAATCGGGCACCATAAAGAATATCTCATCCACAGTGCGTGTATCAATCATGCCGGCATGTTCGGGTGCTTTCAAAACTTTGAAATATTTTAATACCACAGTTTGCAGGGACTCGACATAGGATTGCTCATTGCGGTAAATCTCTTGCACCACATAGGTGCGTGTATCCTGAAATGACAAAGGGAAACATTAGAATAATTTAAGTGCATGATATTTGCCTACCCAGCATATGGTAATTACAGAAGAAACTTAAGATATAACTTAGAAATTTGGGATAGTTCAATCCAAAGAGAGAAAAATCATGATCATTTAGTCAAGAATAAGTTTCATAAGATTAAAGGTTTGGTAACATAAAAAGTTTGGTTAATAATAATATATTTTAATAGATTTAAAATATCTTCATTAAGAAAAAAACACACGAAAGGGAAAACAAAATATTGCAGACCATGTGCTTTGCTCGAGCCCACGATCTTTCCGTTAGAAAGCAATGGTTCTAACTTCTGCACCACCGAGCTTTTTGCTTGCTGAATGCTTAAGTGTGACTATGCCTGATCCTGACAATTTAAAGTTTTTCTAAGGTATGTCTCTGAACGTTTGAACCGCTTTTAACTGATTAGAAACAGATCTGAAATTTATATAAAACTCCAATTTTTCTGCCTGATCTAAAATTATGGAATTTGCTAGCCGGAAAATTCTTACAGAATAAGTATTGATGATATTACTTAAATAAATATTTATACCCGTTACTCGTGAAAAGGGGTATACTAAGCGTGCAATGCCGTGGCAGAAGGAATCATTTCCGACCATATAAAGTATATATATTCTTGATCGCATCAACGCCGGGTCGATTTGCCGTGTCCGTCTGTCCGTCCGTCCGTCCGTCCGTCTATCGATGGTAAAAGATAGAGGTTTGACATGTATGGGACAAATGCGTCTTTTATCTGCGCAGATCAGGTCTGTTTCTAAATTTTGGCCACGCCCCCTCCCGCCCCCGCATTTGTAAAACGTTATATCTCCTACAGTTTAAAGATAGAGGATTCTACCTTCTCAAGATAGTTAGTAATTATGAAATTAATCGATTTGCCGAAGAAATGATAAAGATCGGATGAACGGTTCTCAGTTAAAAGCAAAAGTAGTTAAGCCCTCCCGCTACCACCATAAAAAATATGTTCATACTTTTTGAAGGTCACACTAAGAACGCGAACACTATTTTTGTATAATAATTTGCACATAAATTATTAGTTTCTTTTATGTTCATTGTAAGGCCCTGCTTAACGATCACTATTCTGATACAATACACTATTATATTTGCAGTTTTTATGTCTCGAGTAAACCTTAAATTTTGCCTAGAACTCGAATTTGTTTTGGTACACGGTTTCTTAGTCATAAAATGTAAACGAATGAATATTTTTCTAAACTTGTTTATGTTTTTTATACGGTCACTCAATGGATACAAATCGAAGAACAACATATTCGAAATTGCCTCCTTGTGCCTTACAGCAACACCGAAGTCTCTCTGTTGTGTCTGTCACCAATTTTTACACGAAAACTTTGTTTAATTCCGTATCATTGGTAATTAATTTCATGTCTCTAGTTACTTTGGTTCGCGAGATATTGCAATTTAAAACAAGTAAGCCTGAGTGTAACATACTCTGTACGTGCAATAGCATCGCTTTGTTTTGGTCATAACTTAACTAATAGATGGCGCCACTACTTGGTTTGAACAATGCTTTTTGAGGTATATTTAAGACTGAGGAACAGATGGCGCCACTACTGTGATCATGCGGCCAGGCCACGTTAACTATTTAGTTTAAAACATAAATTACGTTTTACCGGCGTGTTGCCGGTAGGAATGAGTATAACTGATTGGCGGACACTTAAATTCGTGTGTAAAGATGTGAGATGCATAAAAGGCGGGAGTATCGAGCATCGATAGATGTTAGTGATGTGTGATCTAGTTAGAAGAACTGGATCTGTGATTGGCCACAACTATTTGGCTAGCGCTGCGTTAGAAAACTTACTTTTAGCCATAACTTGAATATAGATCATACTTTTTCTGTTATGGCTTTGGCAAAATAGATAAATAATCTAGATTACTAAATATCTATAGGTA
>JAEIFU010003987.1:0-21235 GCA_018904235.1 Lordiphosa stackelbergi | reverse complement strand
GGCCTGTGATTTCTAAGAAACGATTAAAGAATTAATAATATAATTAATCAATAAATCTAAATCTAATTCGGTCGGGTCTTTTTGCCATACAGAGACTTCGAATAAAGGTAATTGGGATTTTGAAAATAAAAGTCGAATAACACAGTCGGATTTTGAAAGCGAGAACTTTTTACCATTCGGATTCCGCATGATTTAATCGAAATTGAAAACAGGAACAGGCCTAAATAAGTTTCATCTTGGAAGCTTCAATAGTTTCGCCTATAGTTTTAATTTTTTTTAATCAGTGACGATTTCAAAATATCAAGTTGTTGTATGTTTAGTTCAAAGTTTAATCATGCAATTTCTAGTCTACTCTACTTACCGGACTTTCTCCACCATTTTCGGTTATTTTCCCAGTAGCTTCATTACCTTCTGTCTGTTTCATCAACTTCCGTTATTATTTTATAATAAAACCATAATTTTTGGTCACTCCACTGTGCTCTGCCTAGTGCCCCCGGTCCCTTTTCCAAGCCCTTTCCCTATCGTCGCCGCATTTGCCTGCTTTCATGCGTCTCTCTCGACCAATCAGACAGCTTCTTCTTCATTGAGGGCAACGCATGCGCGGCCACGGTGCACGCTCATTGGCCTATGGATGATATGGGGGGCTGGTAACTGTGTTGTTGTTGCTGCTTTCCAGGTTGCTGTTGTTGGCTGCCGTGAAAACCGGTTACACCAGAAAAACGTTTCGTCCGCCCGTGAAAGATTTTTGTTGTTGCTTTTTTTTTTGGCCGAGTGTGGTTGAAACAGTAGCCAACGTTGGCTGTTGGTCCACGGCCGCACAGGGCACACACACGGGCAGTGACGTTGAAATTGAAGTGATCGATGCGTTGTGCGTTGCCAAAGCGTTTCGTGTGCATTAGTCGAAATTTTGACAGTGTCGAGTGACAAGGTGCGCGACGCGAGACTCAAGCCGTCGGGAGTTAGTGTTACCTACGGAATGGAATGATATGGTCCAGGATAATGATCAAACTGAAGGCAATTGAAAGTGCACGGAAAGTTTAGTGACTGACAACAGAGAGTGCCGTGTCTAATAAAAAGGAATAGTTTTGTGGATTAATTTAAAATAAATCAAACGAACGGTGAGTTAAGGCTAATTCTTTGACTCTGAAGGGTTGTCTTTTGGGCAACGGTCTAAGAAGCTTACCCCAACTCTCGCCCTGACACTTGTCACATCTCTACCTGTTCCTAATCACCATTATAAATGTGCTTAATCAATTTGTTTACGCATAAATTGCTTTCTCAAATTCGAATATTGAATCATTAAGTTGGCGGCTTCATTTAAAAGAGTTGGAAACTTAACAAATGATATTTGCTTATCTTGTTCCACACATCGTCGTCGGCTGATCTCTTAATGAACGACAATCTAACGGAACGGAACGGAACGATCTTCCATTCAGTTAGTCTTCATTATGAATGAACGGATATTGCTTTAATTTCTGTCCAACGAAATTTGCATGCCAAAAGGTTTAATTTGCGAAAAACCTGAGTTTCCGTTCACACAATTTTCCCACGAATCGAGCGACAAAAGTCAAAAATCGTATGCTAATTAATAATTAATTCTTGCTGTGTCGGCAGCCATTATAGCCCATTGATTTTTGAAAGCTTTCTATGACAAACCAGCCGCCGAACAACTTATTTAAGCGTGGCGGACCAGCAACTAGATTGAACCAAAAAGAGCATCTTCAGCTTAATCATATTCAAATGGTGAAGCGTACGTTTTATTATAATTTTTTATTTTAATTAGCGGCTATTAATGCCTGTGCTCACAGCGGGAATGGGAGCGGCCACAGGCCAGGTTTATAAGAGTGGTGGGGGGACAAGAGTTGCGTCCCAGGGAAGCTTAAGTTTAAATTCAGAAGCTCGACGAACCTGCTGTCGGTGTCGGTTCCACTTTCAGTAAGCGTACGAATTTAAATTATTGCATGTTTAACTAATTTCTATTGAGTTTTTAATGTGAATGTTCCGCTTGACAGATGTTGTACTGATAAGAAATTTGTGGAAGGTATGGAAATGACTTTTGTTTTTTGTCCTAGAGCGACCCATACTGGTTGTCTTCATAGAAGTCTAATATACAGAAATAAGGGTTTTAACTTTATAATCCTCTGTAGTTAATTTGCACCGGGTTTTATTTGGATAATAACTTTGCCTTTTTCAACGATCATTTATTCCCGCACAGATCCTTGGGCGAAACATCTATGTCTTGTAGGCAATGCACTGGCATAACCCTAACTTTGGAGGTATTAGTGTCCGTATTTTACATATAACGAGTCAGGCAAAAACTTCTCTCAAATCTAAATTTAGGCTGATAACCATTATTTCACAGCTTGGGAATCAGGACATAGATTTTGAACCACGGATTCGGTTCAAGTTAAGGTATTTCTTACTAACCGACAAGGGTGTTTGGTTCACGCTTTCTATTTTACCGTACCGTTTAATAGAAAGATACCTTTGCTACTATAACTACTTTGTGAACGTGGAAAGCGCTTCCCAATTGCTCTGCAAAAGTTTTATAGCAAAGTAGAAAATAAGGCAGTGATGAAAGTTGGATTAAAAGAGTAACACTACCAATATTTAGTAAAATTTTTAGAGCTTACAATTTACTTGTGTCGCTTCAAACCTGTCAATGAATTGAACCGAATTCTTTTGTAATTTATCGATTTGGTGTAGAATTTTCAAAAAAACACCACTTTGGTTTGGGTTCGGTTTGCAACCACTAACTAGGGGGTTTGCTACTGTATGGTTAGTAGGGTTGTCGAAATATCGATATCGCACAACTTTTGACGATATTTTTATAAATAATTTTTTTTTCGGTTTTTAGATAAAAAGAAGGTTTCCTAAGGGCATTCTCTTGGATATTAGTAATATCAGTAATACTAGAATATTTAAGAGAATGCCTTCAAACCTCCTTTTTGTAAACAAACAAAAATACAAACAAGAATATATTCAACATGAATTCGATATTGATATTTCGACATCCCTATTGGTTAGTTTTGATTCAGATTCACAGTATTTTAAAAAAACTTCTGTCAGTAAGCTATGTATAGGTTATAATGGGACACTTCATCTTACTTTTACTTAAGGGATATTAGATTTATTCTTTGAGATTGTTGGCAGATGTATGACAAAGAATTGGGAAAAGTTTGAGACTTGCCTAGTTGATTTTATGGAACTAATAATCATCAGAGTGGGCCCTTGGCATTCATCTTAAAGGCAGCCTAACGTCAGCTTGTCTTTTACTTTATCTTAAAACGATCACAACCTTGGCTTTTGTTTGAAAAATTGCATCAATTGCCAGATAATTTATTTAGTGCGATGTATAATCCCAAAGTGTTAACTTTGTATTCGAAAAAATATGTTTTATGACAAAAAGTAATAAAGAAATGTGTATAAATTCGGGATGCACAAAGGTTCTAACACGAATCGTTAATACCAGCCCCTAAACCGAACCGTTGTTCTTTTGAAAATTCTTTACCAAACCGAAAACAGCAAAATAAACATATTTTTAGAAAATTAAACTTGTTAATTTTGGAATTTTAATCGTTTCGTTAAAATTTGGTTAATCTTACACCCGATCAGTTTTCTCCGTTGAACTTTTATAAAAGTGAGCCTTTCAGCCACTTGTCCGTGAAAGCGCTGCCGAGAGCGTAAGTTAAAGTCGGCCTGCCAGACTTCGATACACCCGTTACTCAGCAGAAGAAAGGTTTAATAATCTTCCTTAAAATTAATTAACCGGATTGATCCTATATAACTCAGAAAAAATGTTCGTTGGTTGAATCTACCAATTCTTACGGTAATTTCTACTGCGAAATATTGTTACATGTAATTTGTTCTTGTTTTGTTTACTATATTTTTGGTAAAATTATCCCTACAAATAGTAAATCTAGCGTAGTTTTTGTATTTGTATTTTGTTGTTGTTTTTTGAAACTGCGGCTTGGAATAACATTCTACCATAGAAATAGTACCACTAACGTAACAGTAGTAAATACATTTTGTTGTTATTTTTTGGTTTACTGGGTCGTCAGTAAAAGTTACCATTCAAATAGTACAATTACAGGGCAAACCTTAGGTGTCCTATTTAAATTAAATATGACCGAATTCGAACTTGGGAATTAGAAGTGGTCTCATCCATGCGATGTGCAAGAATTTATTGGTAGGCAGATTTAATACAAGTAAGATTCTATTAAGAGTTCGAATCACCCGGAGTAAGAAAATTTTGTATGAAATTATTAATTAATAATTCGATGTTTTTCAGAATTAGTACGTGGTATTTGTACGTAGTATTTGTATTTGTATTGCTTGTGGTATTTATATGTGGTTTACAGTAAATTAACTATTTTTGTTGGTCGGAGCATTTTCGACCGTCATTTCTGGTTAAAATTTACTGTGCTACCGTAATCATTACGTTATGTCATATGCCACTTTTACTGTACCTGACGGTTAGTTCAACCCACGACTATGGGTGGTTGGAGCATTTTAACCACAGAATTGGTTAAATTTAACGACAAAATTTTTTCCATGTGCTGGAGGAAAACAAACTATTTGCTGATTTGAATTCAGCGCCCAAAAGTACGGAAGGAAGGTTTGCTATCTTCTCTGGTCCAAAAGTAATTAGTGTTTAATAAGAGTCAAGCACGTATTTTTTCGTTGACTTTCCTGAAAAACCGACATGTCGTTTTCGCTAATATCCTGGTGGCAGACAATTCCAATAAAATAATGTATTTTTTTTCAAGTGCTCTCATAGAACTCAAGGTCGAAGCAATTATATCCGACTTCATACATTTCGAAAATTTATTGTTCTATTTTTATTAAGCTTTTCAAATGTTTTGTAGGAATTTTATTTGAAAAATGTGCAAATAATAAGATATTCACGTAAAATTTTTTATAATATTCGGTTATAAGAAATCGGAAACAGGCTTAATAATAAATTAAGAGTGAAACGTTGAATCGAAACTTCGATTTAGTAATACAGCGTACTGACGCACCGCTGCGGTTTAAAAAACTGTGTCATCCCTGTTAGAAATAGACTTATTTGGAGTTGTCACGGAAATCTTTTCTAACCAAATTTCAACGCAAAACCAGTTCTCGGTGTCCCAGAAATCTCTGTAGGGTATTTTCAAATCGCTCATGTTTTGTTTTAGGAGATTTAATAAATGCACCACCCAAACAATTTTGATAAGCAAAATTCATTTTGGAAATGTAAACATTATTTTTCTGGACAGGTGGCATCATGAATTAAATATTTAATTTGTTTTAAAATTAAAATTTGCGTTTCCGTATCAATGAAATCCAATTTTTCACTCAATCTCAGCTGTCGTCGTATTTGTGGCGCCATCTGTGTACCAACAAGTGTTAAGGGTTGCCAAGTTATATTTCATGAGTGGCGCAAATATATTTTTAAATATTATTGGAGAATGGCCGTGTGTGGCCCAGCGGTTAGTGTGCTGTCCTGCTGTGTGGGAGGTTGTGGGTTCGATCCCGCCTCGGAACATCTAATAAAAAAGCCAGCTTTTACACATCCGGTCACCTTCACCAGCTATTGGCGCCAGCTGTGAAGTAACTAGCCATGAAAGAGCTTCTCGAAACTTTGCCGTTCGAATTCGGCGTTAAACTGTAGGTACCCTTCTCTTGTGCGAAAAATTGTAAGCACACACGCCATGAGATTGAGAGGAGATTGAGAGAATCTTGGCTTGGCCCTTTGGGGCTGTATAGCCAATTTTACATTACATTATTGGAGAATATGACTTAAATATGAATTATAATTTAAAAATGCATCATAAAACATATAACCAGAGATTAAAACCGTAACCGAAACCGTAACCCTTAACCGCTAAAAACACTTTAAAATTTGTAACCGAAATCGTAACCGTAACCGAAAAAAATTTTTATTTAACCGTAACCCTATAACCTTTATTACCATAACCGGTTATCAGTACCAAAACGGAAACAAATAAACGGGTTAATTTCGGTTTTCCTCTACTAGTAAAAATTTCGAGAAACGTAAATCAAAGCCGGGATAATGTAGAGGACAGAAAAGTGAGCTTGTGTTAGTGAGCAAGAGAGCTCTCTCCAGACTACAGCCGTTTTACATGTAATTCAGTGTTCACCGATTCAATATAAGTTCGGCTAGCGTTTGCATAAAAACATGAGTGAACTGATAGAATATGGCTGGTAGCTATGGCTGGCCGGCTCTGGTCTAGACCTAGGTAAGTCAAATGGAGAGGACAGAAAAATATACCCTTCTCTCTCTCTGTTACTCAGTTATGCATGGCCGGCTCTGACGTAAATTTGATGTATGCACAATATGCTCAGTATGCGTCGCACTATTGCTGACGGGCACAAAGAAAAGAGAGCGAACGAGAAAGAGTGAGTGCAGCTTACCAAAATCTTTACCCCTCTCATCTTTCCATATACATATGTATGTGATATTACACTGAATGCTGGCTAGTTTAGCCGATCCAAAAATGTACGACTTCGGCACAAATTTGGCATCAGCTAATTCTGCTTTTTTCTGTAACCTAAGGTTCTATCTGAAATTAATGTTAATTTGAAATCAAAATCAACTCAGCATTGACCAAGCTTTAGTCTCATGAGTTAGAATTTAGAGAACCAAGTCTGTTCGAGAATGGTGCTTACCTATGTGCAACATTTCTTGATCCGAGATATATCTGCCGAGCAGAAAATTAACTGTATTGAATTGAAATCTGCACCATCAAATAATGGACAACCATAATTTGACTTAATTATCAGGTGAAAACAGTCCAAAACCAAGTTGGTCTGAAATTTTCAACATCAAAATGTTTTGCTAGCACTACCACCCACACAATTAAGTTTTGAGCGTTGAGGAGTAGAATTTATAATGAATCCCCGCTTTTGTCTGCATTTATTGTCAAATTGATATTTTATACCAATAACCGTAACCAAAACCCGAAACAGAATTAGATTAATAACCGTAACCAGTACCGTAATCGATTTTTCACAACCGTAATATAACCGTAACCGGAAAAAAACGATCGGCCAAAACAGTAACCGTAACCCAAACCGTTATTCGTTTCGGTTTTAATCTCTGCATATAACACAATCAAATATTTAACACCGTCCTATCCCAAAAGCTCGACAGAGTTCTAGGACAACCCCCATTGTCGGTTAATGGAAGATAACGAGGTCATCATAAGACAAATATAATTTAAGTTTGTCGCCATAAACACAAGGGAATGTGTCCTCAAAAACAATCATAAAATTTTAAGGGTCTGGTACTTCCAACTAGGGTTGTCGAACGATATTTTCAATATTCACAAAAATATCGTCGAACCATCGTTGACGATATTTTTGACGATATTTTTTTTTGTTTTGGCCACAAAAGGAAAGTTTTTCGAAGGGCATTCTCTTGGATGTTAGTAATATCGTAATGCTTTTGATTTCAAAGATAATGCCCTCGAAAAAGCTCCCTTCTTATGGCCGAAACTAACAAAAATACCCAACAAAAAAATATCGTTCGACATCCCTACTTCCAACCATAGAAAATTCGAATAAAATTCCGGTCAAACGTCACACTAACTGTCAAGCTGCCAGTTATCTGGCAGTCTGTTCAGACTAACATATACCACTATCTGTCACATATCTGTCACATAACAAATAACAGAGTAAATTCTATGTTTATCTGACACATAGCCGCTATTTAGAAGATGAGAAATCGGCCCTAAGTTGAATACATGGGAATTGTGAGAGATTTCTCTGAACATATATGGCAAAAGTCAACTGGCACTGCTCTGGCAGGTGTTCAAACGTGTATGGAAGCAACTGGCAGCTAAAAATAAGGCAGCCTGCCATAGTGAACGCACGAATTAATCAAAAATATTTGATGAATTGATACCGACTGATCATTGCCAAGTGGATTTTATTATTAAAATACAGTTCAATTTTTGTATACAAGCTTAGCTTCTTTCAATCTCGTGACTTGCGTGCATCTTATTATGCACAAGAAAAAGGGACTAAAAGCTTAACGCCGAATCCGTACGGTACAGTTTGAGACTCTTTTGATGGGTTGTTGCTTAACAGCTGGGGCCAATCGCTGTCTTTAAATATACAAAAATATTTTATTAAATGTTCCGAGACGACATCGAACACACGATCTTTCGCAATCATAAAATTTCACGATTACTTAATATTATTTTAAATACTTAAGCTTCGACCGCTTTACAACAAGTCAGCAATACAAACTGCCTATTTTAGGATCTTTTACTTCTTAGTTTTTAAAGAAAATAAGAAGGTGAATCAATATTTCCCTTTGTATTCTAATAGACTTTTACCAAGTGATAAACTTAGTCTTTAAAATAGGCTATTATCTTTACTATAGCCTGAACCGAACGTACAAAACTGAGTTTGTGTTTGATCCACCATATAAGAAAACCAAATTTATCCTCCGTCAGCTTGTTCTGAAATTGAAGCCTCTCATATACTTACTCTGGGCAGCACTTTTGCATCCACACCCTGCTTCCAGAGTGATAGCACCCATAAAGCTAGCTGCTTTAACCCCTTTGAACACCTACTCATTGGCCTCAATTAGAAAACATTAAAAAAGAAAGAGTAAAACATGGCCCGTAAACACGCCAAAGCAATTGTAACTCTAAATGAACCCCTTCATTGCCTTCAATTTGGCGAAGAAATGTCTTTCTCACTTTCTACTGCCGTCGGTTAGCAGTTGAGAAATGAATCCTTATCGCTGCCTAAATTTCTGGCCTTAGGCCAGAACTGGAGTTTATGAGCTTAACGGCCAGCACGAGTTTCCCGTTTCAGTTTCGGGTGAGCGGCAAAAGCCAAATGAACAACTTAATTTCGAGATTTTGTTTTTTTTTTTGGTCGTTGGAATGTAAAGTGTGCGTGTGTCCGGCTTTTCGGTGGGATGGTTGAGGGGGGGTTTTACGAGCTGTAAAGTATCCAAAACCAAAGGACTACGCAATTAATTCTAATGTGAATTCCATAATAACAGTGCCATGACAAAGGCCATTGGGCAGTTACACTCTTGATTTATACGGTTCTTCGGAGTGGAGCGCGTTTTCATGCCTCTGACAGGTTGGCGACAGGCCCGGATCCTGCGACCCATTCATTCTAATGACGGGAAGCGGAAACCGTCCACTGGTGAGGGGGGCAAGCATTTGCATATATTTTCGGCGAGGCAATTGGCCAAAATTCATTTTAATTGTCGCCCAAAAGAAAAGGGCATTTGCATATTCGTGAACATGCAATGGTAATGGGCCACCAGTTCACGCTGCGACCAGAATGTGCCTGATAAGCAGCTAATTTGAGATACACACACTGGTCGCTGGGCATTCGGACATGGCCATTGAGCACATAAACCACTGCACATTAAAAGACCCCAAAGAGTCGAGAGTCGAGTATCTTAGTAGTTTTATAAAATAATTAAGTTTTATGTATTTTCCTTACTAGTTTTTCACTGCTGCCGCTCGCTGCTTCGGTTCTGGCCCGGCCAGCGATTTCGTGGAAGCCGTAAAAAAGCCAACGTTTGTCTGCAGCATCATTCCAGTCCAGCGCCATCCATCCATCAGCCATCCGCCAGGTTTTATGGCGTTCTTGCTTGAAATTTGATTAAAATTCGTCGATTAACTGAACCAAAATACCTTTGGATTGAATTGTCGACCAACAATTTTTGTCGGTGCTGCCCCCGAAAACAAGACACCATTTGGGACTCGGGTTCGGATTCGATTTCAACTATAACTATGCCGCATACAGGTGAGTAGCTAATGAACTTGGAAAAGAAAGCGCCGCCCGAAATGCGATCGGCGGGCGATTATTGCGATCCAGCCCTTAGGGGCTGACCCAAAGTAAAGACAGACAACAACAATAAAATTCGCACTTCATGAATGGTTGAGATGCCAACACGGTTATTACCACAGAGCACTTGTAAACATAGTTGAGGTATACGTAAACACCCAACCTGCATGTTTATGAGCGTAAGTTGGATGAAACAATGAGCTTGGCACGGGTGTACGATTAGCCGAGGCAACAAAAGTGAGCACACATCATAACTTGAAACGACTGTTAAATCTGTGCAGCTGTCATACAGATTGTAAAAAATTAACAAGCTCAGAATAACGGGGCTTAGAAGTGAATTTGGGCTGCAAAATTAAGGCAAAATAAGTGGCGGCCATGGAGCATCTAATAAAAAGTTTTTTTTTAGCTTTTTTCACTGCCTGCTGTTGGCTCCAGCTGTGAAGTAAGCAGCCATGAAAAAGCTTTTCAAACTTTGCTACATCGGCGATGAACTGTGAGGTCAAGTCAATAGAATGAGAGAAGATCGGCTTCATTGGCCAATTATGTATTTCAAAATCTGTTGTCCTTTCTCTACAGCTCTGGGCTGGTGAGATATTTAGATTTAGCAAAAGCGCTCAATCTGAAGTTCAAATTTTTGGAAGACTTTTCTTTTGTATTTTCTTTTCAATTAAGGTGACGGCTTACCTTCTGCTGCCACCTTCTCGTATATTGAGAATTCGATAAAACAACTTTGCATTTATTGTTAAAAGATTTCGTTTGTAAATAAATAACTGCGGTGAGCACACCCCCTGCCGACGCATTGGAAATTGCTTAGTTTCGATTTGCCGACACGCACAAGCAGAAGTCGCAGCAAATGCAATTGCCTGGCTTCAAAGTGTGTCACAACAAAAAAGTCCTTGCGAATCGGCGCACGGCGCCAGCTGGGTGCACTTACAGACGGCTCAACAGGTCCAGCTTGCACAATCGCTTATTGTTTTTTCTGTTGTTGTTGTTGGACTGCTTCCAAACTCAAATTTCGTGCCCATCGCTGATCTACAATAAATAGCAACAATATACAAAAAGACAAATCGGCTCTTAAACAATATTTGGTAGAATTTACAACGTAGCGGGTTTCCTAATCAATCATCTGAAATCAAAAACCCCAGAGAAACTTGTCTTGCATTTTTATATATATTTTTATTTTCAACATCAAGTCAGCAAGAAAAACACTTGAAAACGCCTTGCATGGAAGCTGTCATGAGGATATATTGATAACATGCGACTAAATCATGATAGTGATTAAAGACATGGTGCCGATCTTCACACCTTCTTTGCAGAGGACCCAATTGACATTAATTCAGAAATTTGGAGCAGCAAATGCACAGTAATCCATACCAAAACGCCCAAGATCTGATGCTGATTAATTTAGCAGGAAATATACTAGAGTATTAGAATTTGCAAAATGTGCCAAACAGCCAAATAGTCTTCCTTCGGGAGAATGGACGAGCATTTCTGTCTTTAAATCACAACCATAAGATTCTTAGGCCTGCCAATTTACTTTTTCTGACTATATATTTGTATAATTTTTGATACATCACATTTTTGTGAGCATTGACAGACAGATGTAAGATGTTAGATGTGGCCAATTTCCATTTTACATCATCATCAAATTCCATGTGTTCCTCTTAAAGGTGCTCATTGTGCAGAGACTACTAAGCTCGAATTTGAACAAAGGGACTAAAATAACATTATTTGAGGCAGAGTTGTAAGCAAGAATTTTGTGTAGATTGTTGGTGATTGATGAAAAATTCAAATACTGCCTCAGAAGAAAACCAAGAACTTTGTACTTGAACAAGTACGAACGGTGTCAATAGTACGGTAAGTACGAAAATACTTGATTCAAGTACAAAATCCTTATATCAAGTACGATTTTTTCAATCCCAAAATACTTGTTTGAAGACTGTTTTGGGATACTTTAAGTACATTTCGAACTATTATTAAATCTTTTTGGTCATATTATTAATTTGTTTATGGTCTCAAGTCCCGATTTACTCTCAAAACAGGCAAAAGGGTTCTTCATCGAGGTTTAATAATTCAAAAGTCAACCACAAAACATGTTTGAAGCAAAATAATACTTAAAAAAATAAGTACAAAATGTTCTTGGTCTAATCCAATTAAGGTCTCTATATAATATCAAAATCTAAAGGAAATGAATTCACCAAAGACCAAGATGCTTATACTGTGAGTCGGAAATCTACCCACACTCCATTACCAAAGGAATTTCAACAAAAGATTCAACGTAAAATAATTCTGAGTTTTCGTAGCACACTTTTTGGATCTTGCATAGTAAGTCTATTCTGTACTTAATCGAAGAAATTTTTACTAAAAGTACGATCTTTCTAAAATTGTAGGCTAACTGTAAGTACGCAATGTACATGATTCAAGAACGTTTGTTCTCATTTGATTTATTTTAGCAATCCTTTTTCTATTCTAGTATGTTTCGTACTTAATTTAAGTACATTCAAGAACAAAACATACTTAAAATTTCAAGTACAAAACGGCATAAATTCTATCCCGATCGGTCTAGCACTATACTGGTCGCTTTTTTCTGAGTGTGTGTTCAATCACTAAGTCGTATCCAATTTTAGACAGATCGGTACTATTTGTTGTACAAAAAGGATTAAATTATTTTTTCCAGCTTGACGCTTTATTGTTGCAACATTATTTTTCAAAGTATTGTCCATCTCTAGCCACCACTTTTTCCCATCCTTAAGGCAATTTCTGGACACCATTTAAAAAAAACAATGCATCTTTGGATGTGATCCACGAATGGTTTAAACTTTGGTGTTTATCAAAAAGAACGAAAGTGCTGACGAAAGCAAATTGTGGTCGGAAGGGGCAATGTCTGGGCAATATGTCGTGTTGGGTAGGACTTTCCATTTTAGCGTTTTAAGTTATGTTGTTTTTCATGTTGTAATAATACCTTGTCGTGCCTTTGCTCGCATTCTGGCCCTTTGTCTTCAATGCTCGGCTTAAGCGCATCAATTGAGTTAGATAGCTTCACCCAGTTGTAGCAGCTCATACTAGACCACGCCCAATTGGTCCCACCGAATACAGAACATGACCTTGACACCAAGAGTATTCGACTTTGGCGTCGGCTGGGTCGTTGATATTATATTTTGCTCTTATAGGCCCATTTTTCATCACCAGTCACAATACGAGGCACGAATCAATTTTTTTGCCGTTGAAGCAACTGTTTACAAGTGAAAACACGGCGTTCGACGTCTCTCGGCTTCAATTCATACGGCTTCCAATATTCTTCCTTTTTGGATCATTCCCGTGTGTTTTAAGCAAAAAGATTTGAATTGTTGAGTCACTTCCAATGCTTTTGCGAGTTCTTCTTGCCTTTGGCATATTCATTCAATTTAGCCTCCAATTCGGCATCTTCAAACTTATCTGTTCTCTATGTTATGGGTATTAAAATCACCTCTTCTGAAACGTCTATACCAAAACTCACATGTGAAAATCGATGTAGCATGTTCCCCGTAAGCTTCTTGCAGCTTTCGATGGCCTTCAGCTCCATTTTTCTTCATTTGAAAGCAGAAAAGTAAACTTTCCCGCAAATTCTGTGTTGTTTGCATAAAAGTTGTCATATTCGTATCACACAAAAACTATGTTGTTTACATTTGGCAAAACGATACATACTGAAAAGAAAGCGTAATAATAAGGCTTTAAAATAGAGTTGGTTGCAACATTGTCAGCTAAAATATAACACCAAATAGTTCTTAAGAAGTTGGTCGACTTTCAGAAACCATGTTTTGATAAAAATGTGATTAAAGTTTCATATATATCGATATAGCTCCTTAAAGTGGCGTATTGAAACTTTAACAAAATATTGATATTTTGACATTTAAAAGCCAATGTAATCCCTTTTGGGTTTTCATTAATTATATTAGTTACTATCAAAGATTTATAGATATTATAGATGACGCATGTGAAACAAAAAACGATTGTTTTTGGGAGCTGACTTGGATCCCAATTTTGCTTTTCGATGCAACGTTTTTATAAATTAGCTATACGGCTGAGAGCAAAGAGCTGACATTGGATTCCCAAAAAAAAGTATATTTGTAGTGTCTTTGTTACTATTAAGACTGCAAACCTGTAAAATTCTGTTGAAGGTTCGGTAGAGAGGTTCGGACCCCTTGTCGTTAAAAATTTAAGCATCCAGTTAAACGAGCTGAGTAAGTAAATGAATTTAATTTCAGTGTTCGGGTCGTTCAGGACCAGTTTGCGGCCTTGATTAGTAGGAATTCGTTCAAAGCATTCACAATCACATACATCGAACGCAAAGTTGTTGCTGTCACTGTGATCGCAGTCGCAGTAGATTCGCGCATGTCTTCCGTGTTTTTTGGTCTTTTTTTATCTTTTTCCGACTGTCCAATTTGTTGGATACTAGACCTAAAAAACTTAAAAATGATCTAAAACAAAATAAACTTGATCTGTTCATGGTTTATACCTAAGACGCGATTTTTGTTTTTCTTAGAGTTTCTTAATTCTTACAGGGATAAAGCCATTGATGCAGCTTTCAAAACGAACGAAAAAGGAGTCATCTTACATTCAAGTTTTACTTGGAACAGTTCGAAAAATGTATGTAATTCTGGGACCGTTTCCAAACATTTAACTTACAATATTTTAACATAAGAACGATTTCTTGCCAGCTTGTTGAGCCCGCTAGCTAACCATTATGCCAGCAAAAGCTTTGTTTCAACATAAGTAAGGCTGACCTGTAGATAGTTTTCGTCCAACTGGGTCACAGAAGTCAATAGCTTAACTCTGATAAGAATTCTTCCTTTTGTGGTAGGCATTTTTAGAACAATGTTCTCACTTCCAGAACTAATTTTCTTCAACCGAGTTAAACTTTCGTTTTTTAAAGAACATTTATAAAATTTGTCCTTTGTTCTTTTTTTGAGTTGAAATCAATGTATTTTCTGAAAAGGTTTGTTTTCTCAACGACAATAGTGATGGGCACCCCATGGCCCGTTGCGCCCTCTACGCGCGGTCCTTTATTCATCTCAAACGCAACTATATAATTGCTTTGTTTTTGTAGCGCTCTTTCGTTAGATTTTGGTGCTCACTGCTGCTCTATCCACTTAGCTGACTGCCGCTAATCTTTCTAATCTCTCTGTTTCTAGGTCAAGCCGGTGTTAATCAATTGGGTGGCGTCTTTGTTAATGGACGTCCATTGCCCGATTGTGTACGTCGTCGTATTGTGGATTTAGCTCTCTGCGGCGTACGACCCTGTGATATATCCCGTCAACTTTTGGTCTCTCATGGTAAGTCCTTACAAATCAATATGCCTAACTCATGCTTATTAACCCCCAACTTTCCGCTAGGCTGCGTTTCCAAAATCCTTACACGCTTCTATGAGACTGGCTCCATACGACCCGGTTCGATAGGCGGCAGCAAGACCAAGGTAAGTAAGTGAGTGGCTGTAGGTTAGCGGGAAACCACATGTGGTCATGTGGGCATGAAATCAACAAACCGATTATATAAAAATCAAACGCAGAGCAGTAAATCCATAAAGTATCACAGATACTGATAAGCTTTTGCTGTAAACCAGCAGCTAGTTTACATGTTGTTCGGATGGCCCCTCCGCTGATGACGGGGACAGTTGACAGCTTTTATGGCTGATTGAGGGGCGTTGTGGGCGTTTGCCAGCCAGAGCGCAACAAATCAATCTCATTTGCAGCGGCAGCACGCTTTCACTCCAGAGGGACGCGTCGTCAGCTGTTTGTTCGCACGCTCAATCAGTTGGGCCCCAGCTACCGTGCAGAATGGGGTTTAGACTTCACGGAGGGAACCAGTCGCAGGGATGACGACAATGAAATGTCGAAGATAGTGGCTAGGAGATAAGCGCGAATCACGGACAGGAGTACCGCATAAGTACGGGGTTGGCGTTTCAGGTGCGTTGTTTGCCGACGGCCTAATTAAGCCAACTTGCAACGCCCAGGTCCCCCCACACTCCGATTCAATAAACTCGTGCAATGGTTAAAACAAAACGCGCATTTAACACCTACGCTGGGTCAATAAAGAAGTTCCGACCCTGTACAAAAAGTGCGCGCGTGTAGATGTCCGATAAGATCGGCTTTATGCGGGTAAGTGTACCTCCGCGCCGTACACTTCTCTGTCACTTCCTCTCGGGCAACATATTTATGAATTTTTAATGAATTGCCTCGTCACACGTGAGACAGGGGCGCCAGGGTGCTGCCATATTAACATTTATGCAAAACAGTTTGTTTTGGGGGAGTCCGATGCAAATCTGGTAACATGACAGCCAAAAGGGGCGTGGCCTAAACTGCATTGCATGTTGCAGTGTACAGCGAATTTTTCAGCAATTGTTGGAGTTTGCACAGTTGAGTTTTGCACAATTGAATTTCACGCTAATTAATCGTTGGCCAAGTGTCAACTAGGCGGGGATAACAGAAAGAGAAGGGGCTCACAATGTGGACATTATTTTAAGTAGATTTGCCTGGAAAATAGACTTTGAGTGCAACACTCGCACAAATTTATTTTTATTGCAAAAGGATCTTGGTTCGCGATTACCATATTTCTTATTAGAATTCTCTTGTGACTTTTGGGTACACAAAGACTTGTGAGACGCAAAGATCCCTCACTTTTAGAGAGATGTGCTATTTGACTGAGATACTTTAAGCATCTTTCGTTATTTCATAACATGAGTCCGACAATGTTTTTATTAGCCAAATTTATTTATTAGCCATTAATGTCTTTTTGCCATTAAACAGTAGTCTGCGTGTGTTTGTTGCTCCTTGTTATTTGATGCCTTAAAGAAGCATAAGTTAAATACTTCGTAATAAAAACTCTGCTCTTTAATTTACCGATTTTTGTTGTCCAAAATTTTAGCCATCAATTTGTTTTGTTAGTTGGCCCCGGAAATACCGATGTTTTTGTACTACAATTAAGTACAAAATATTCTAAATCGTTAAAATAGTTGAAAAAACAACAAAGCTTCATAAACTAAGGGCTTTTTGTACCTACCGTACCTGCCGGAAACTTATGTTTCGTTAAAAGGTTCTGTTTCGGTTCTGCATTCATTAGCTAAATGTCCAATCAGTGAACATTTCATACGTTTAGAATTCCTTGCTGGGCAATTCTTGCTATCCGCGTGATGTTTGTACTGGCCGCATCGCCCACATTCTTCTTTTCTTAGCTTATAACTTGATTCCCGGTGGATCTTCCTTGTATTGATTTTGTGGATCATATCCTCTTGTGGCCCCGATATCGACAGCGTTTGTTTATTAATTTGTTCGTCCACTTGGCACATTTCAATTATTTATTTGAGGTTATGTTCCTTTACTAAAAGCTTCTTCTTTAAGGCCCACCGCACACAGACAGCGGAGTGGAGGGTAGCATATCAGCTTTGGAAAATCAAACGCACAGAGCACATAGCGAGCCCGCACACCAACAGCTTAGCTGAGCGGAGCATTTCATATGTAAAATTCGTAAGCTCCGCTAGCTCTGCTCAGCTCCGCGTTCTGTGTACGAGGGGCCTAACTCCAGAGATGGTCATGAATCAAGAATTTTTTTTTTAGGGATATTTCCTCTGCCCCCTCTTTCGATGAGCCTAATGACTCATTAGTAATGAGCATTGTCTCATCTGTTGCCTAAGCCGTAACAGGAATTGACTGAAGTTTTCTCCTCCAGTTGGTGTAATGTTCCGGAAAAGATGCCTTTCGAAGCTTTAAGAGAATTTTGACGGTACTATATCTAGGCAGGCTGAAAGACTTCCTCCTCGTAAGAGCTGTAGCTCAGCAGATGAGCAAGAAAGCGTTGAGAATCTTCTCCAACACGGTCCAGCAGGAACTGAAGCCACGGGGCAATAAGTATTAGAGCGAAAATTTACTCAGTCGACACCGCTTCAGTCAGAAATTAGTCAGCTGTTAGCTCTCTCTTACGCTCTCTTCATCAGAGGTGGCCATCCACAGCTCATTCGAGCTGAAGTCAGTCGTGTTTTTATGCAAACGCGAGCCGAAGTTTTGGTTGTGTGAATCGGTGAACACTGTAGTCTGGAGAGAGCTCTCTGTGTCCTCCATTTGGCCGCCTCTGCTCTAGATCAGCGACGGCCTCTGGTTCCTCCCAGGGGGCGAAAACATTTTGCTATTCCCACGTACACGACCCGAACGCTTGCCGAAGCTGAGACCAAAAGAGCAGAAAGCCGTCATTCGCTCGCCAGAGTTCAAAGCGATTAGGTCGAAGCAAATTCTCGGCGCTTTATTTTCGCACACCAATACTCTCTCACTTTTTGGCCTCGCTCTCGCTGGCCATCGCTGCTCTAGATACATTTGGGTCGGCTATTCGCTCTCACTTACACTCTCTGGATACATTTGGGAATACAGTCGTCTCGCTCTAACCACAGTGATTTCCTACTGATTTCCATTCTAAAAATTCTAGGTTATCCTGAAATTGTCACTTCTCAACTAAAATCTCTCTCTCTTTGTTTTTTCTTGTTTCTTTCCAGCAAGTGGCCACGCCCACTGTAGTCAAGAAGATCATACGCCTAAAGGAGGAGAATAGCGGCATGTTTGCCTGGGAGATACGTGAGCAGCTGCAACAGCAACGTGTCTGTGATCCCAGTTCGGTGCCCTCAATTAGTTCCATCAATCGTATATTACGCAATAGTGGTCTCTGGACCGATGAGATGACATCCAGTCAACAAAATGCCGCTGCTGCGGCAGCCGCAGCAGCCGCCGCGGGACATCACACTGGCACAGGACCCCCTCCTGGCTATAACACGCCCTCGCAACTGTATGCCGGTTCCAACCAATTGTCACCGAAGGCTACCACGGCCTCCAGTGCGGCAGCCACGCCCACTTCGCGCTATGGCAAGCCGCCTGCAGCTCTAATGGGTGAATTGCCACTCAAACCTGCTCCCAAAATGCCACCCAGTGGCCAGGCTCATGGCAGCGGCATGTCCAGTGCGTTGTCCAGTCAACTAGGTGGCCTCGATCTCAGTTACTCGGCCCTGCACAAGCATTGGCTGTGGAATCCCTCGCTACTGTACTACACCCAGGCACATATGCAGGCCCAGGCGGCCGCCACAGGAGGTCAGTTCTTGCCCTATGGCGGAGCAGCAGCCTATTTACCCCAGGGCATCGCAGTGGCTGCAGCGGCAGCAGTTGGAGCCAACAGCTCTAGCACTGGCGTGGTCGGAGGTGGAGGGGGCTTCACCAAATCGGAAAGCTCCATAGATCTGACCATACCAGGTGGCACGGGCGATGCGCTTAGCGATTGTGATTCAGGAAAATCCTCACCGGCTGCTCTGTCCCTGACGCACAGTCGCAAACGCAACCCGTATTCCATAGAGGAGCTGCTTAAGAAGCCAGAGAAACGTTTACGTCTAACCAGTGAATCGCAGGATCTGAAGCCGGAGAATCTGGAGTGCACCAGCTCCAGTTCTTGTGCGAGTAGCAGCAGTCACGACAGCTCCGAGGAGGCACTACATCGGACTGCCCCACAGCCAGCGGAGGTGGAGGTGGTGGAGGGTGACGAAGAGGAGGAGTGCAGTGTGGAGGTGGTCAACTAAGCTCCCCATTCCCAGTTTGTACATATGAAGCATAGTAGTGGTAGTAGTTGTAGCATACGATCCATGTTAATCATTACGCTAAATAAAACATAAAAAACTATGAGTATTTGTCCCAACGTACACGCTATTTCCCTCGGGGTGGTCCCGTCGCGGCTGGTCTTTAATTAACTTGCGCGCCAATGAAGTGTCAACAAGTTGCCAACATTGCCGGCCAAGTGCAAAATTACAGGATGTCTGACACGACCATAACTATCGATCGCCCGCAGTGCGAATGGCTGCTCGGCCAGGCGACAATGGCCAAGACAGCTCGGAATTGGCATGGTGTGGCGCAGGCACTGTGAGTGGAATTCATAATCAGTCTGCCGCGCTGCGCCGAAGGTGTGAAACTTTCTCAGAGAGCGCGCTGTACTCTGAATATGCCCACTATAAATCAGGGGCTAAAAATAATTGCTTAAATTATGCAGCTCATCCTGCAAAAAGCTGCCATAATTGTATCACGCGTAGACGCTGGCCCGCGCTCCTCTAGTTTCGCCAGATCCACTTCATAAACAATGCTAAAAGGCGTAAGGAGACAGGAATGCAGCAGCCCAAGAATGCCCCATGCCTGACTATGACTGACAGCCTGTTGCGTCCGGGGCAAAAACGCTGCCACGCAAGGCACATATCGGACCTCGATCTGGGGGCGACACTTTTAGGCCAGCCACATCGGGATCGATGGGGAAACAGGAATATTTTTATACGCTCGCGCTCGAAATATCAATGAGGCGAGCCAACGGCTGAACGGTCCAGCGATTGAACTGGGGCCGGGGCGTTTTTGCTTAACGCCCCGCACAAAAACGCTTGGATTTCGCGCTCGTTTGCGGTTTTTTGTTTGTATTATTGCTGTGTGCCGGATCGGGAGCTGAAAGCTGCAGCCTGCAGCCGGGAGCCTGAAGCCTGAAGCCTGTAGCCTGGATGGATGGATGGTTGGCTGCAATGTTTCGTTGCGCTGTTTGCGTTTGATTTGTGTTTTAGTTTTTGTTGAGTTTACGTTGCGTTTTTGGCATAAATCAAAATCCTGTTCAGCATTGGAATTGGAATTGGCCACGATGTCGTCTCCGTTTGTCATCGTCTCTGATGCACAGTGGCTAGTTTTGGTTTCTTTTAATTATATTTAAGCCTAATGAGATATTAAACGATTTAAAATTCAAATGGCTAGAACCACTTTCCAAATATGCAAAATACAAAATGTCTATAAAAGGAATGATCGAGATGCATTTGTAAAAGGTCTGAAAATGTCAGTCTCCAATTCTACAACTTAAGACTTCTCGGAATTAAGCAGATATTTACAAAACATTCAAAATACAGACCAGTTAGGTTCAGAATATTGGATTTATTAATGAATAATCATCAAATACACTCCGAAACAAAAACTTTGTACTTAAATTAAGTATAAAAGGTGTCGATAGTACGGTAAGAACAAAAATACTTGATTCAAGTACAAAACTCGTTTTTTAAAGTACGATTTTTTCAATCCCGAAATACTTATTTTTAGTTTGTTTTGGGATGTATTAAGTATAGACCGATTTACTCTCAAAATAAGTGAACAATATTCTTCATCGTTTCTGGATTATATCAGATGAGGCGGGAAAAATGCAGAGGGAATGAACTAACCAAAGACCAATATGTTTATACTGTAGGTCAGATATCTACCCTCACTCTATTACCAAAGAGTTAGTGCCAGGAGGGAATTTTAAGGACAGATTCGACTAAAGGTACTTCGCATTTTCTGTAGAACACTTTTTGGATCTTGCATTGTAAGTATATATTACAAGCCAAGAAATTTTC
>JAEIFU010003986.1:0-21240 GCA_018904235.1 Lordiphosa stackelbergi | reverse complement strand
GATTACGAAATGTTGTGATGAAAACTATTAAAGTCCAGGGCTTAAATTTTGCGCGTGGCACAGGTCAGCCAGATGGGACAGACACGGCAACTGTCTGTCAACGCATTAGGACAAATGCTTTTTGAAACACTCCACTCTATAGCCGTGCGTACCACATGTCGTTAACGGGGGTCATATAAAACAGAAGCAGCATTAGCATATTGACTGTTTAGCATAAAGTGTGGTATGCTATAGGAAAGTGCCAGTTCAGTTCAATACATGTTTTTTTTTTTTTTTTGTGAAAGTTAAAAAAACTAATATTAGCTTTTCAAACTAGCCTAAAAACCTCTGCGTTAGTTCGAACTTTTTGTTATCGTTAATATTCGGTTTGTGAAGCTTTTGCTAAAAGCATCAACAAGGCTTATGTTGCCACATTAAAGCCCTTAAATTATGCTAAATTATAATTTCATTGGCTTCTGTTCGGGATCTGGATCGGGAAGCCATTAGACCAGCGATTGTTACGCCTGGCCCGCACTAGCCAAGACACATTTCACTACTCACACCGACACAAGCCGAACGCATGCCGAGGTTTGTGACCAATCAGCTTTTTCGTCGCTGGCCAGCGGTCGATGAAGTAGGTCAGAGCTGGTTCGCACACCAATACACTCTTTCTTTTTGGCAAACGCCAAATGTTATATTCCGTTACAAGAGACCCAAAACGGGAAGCCCAACTGCTGGTTTTGAAATAACAGAGTTTAAGAACGCTAACAATCTACCTCCAAATGTTTTTCTAACTAAAACTCTGTTTTCGACAGATAGTCATTCAATTTCGACAAAATTTCGTGAGTTTCAAGTGAACAGTCACCGAGTTTCAAAACAATAAGATTGAAAAATTAAATTTTTCTTACTTAGATCCATTTTCCGACCGATCGGTCCTATAGCAGCCATAAAATATTGTCATCCGATTTTAAGCTTAATTTGCAAATCTGTTTGAAAGCATAGATTGACATTGATAACATCAAAGTTGTTCTGACTAAGATCCATTTTTCGACTGAAGGTTCCCATGGCAGCTATAAGATATAGTCATCCGATCCTGTCGGTTCCGACAAATCTGCGTGCAGTAAAAAGAAGACTCTTGGCAAAGTTTCAGTTCGATAGCTTTAAAACTGAGAAGACTAGTTTGCTTATAAAGAGACAAACAGACGTACAAGGCTCAATCGACTCTGCTCGTAGTCCTGATTAAAAATATATATATGTATGTGATGGGGTCGGAAATAAATATTTATATGCGTTGCAAACTTCTGGGCGAAATTATAATACATATTCTTAGCAAAGGTATAAAAAGAAGCGTCGAACCGGTTCTAAGGATTTGGATTGTTGACCCATTTGAGAAAAAAATGCAATACAATTAGAATATTTTGACTTACATGTTATGGGGCGTTTCCTTAATGCGTTAATATAATTTTAAACAAGTATCTGAAAAATAAATATAAATAAAACATATGTTAATGTGATATTAGATAATAGTAATTCAAATTAATTTTGAAATCAGCATATTTAACGAACCGAACTCTACTTATTTCCAGAAGTTTCAAATTTTGAACCTCTCTAATTATAGTAGATCTTCAAAGAACTATTGTTAAGTTATATTTTCGCCACTTGGGATAATTTAAAATGCATATGTTAACATTTTATTTACATTACATACTAATTTCGTGGAGCCGCGTACACTATTCAACTCAACAAAAATCTTATGACTTGAGCATCTAGTTGACGTTCCCTAAAAAAAATCGTTGTTAGAGTTCTAGATCGATCGGAATAGAATTCGAACCGTTTTGTACTTAACATTTAAATCATTTTTCTTCTTGGAAATACTTAAACTCTTGATAACAAAAAATTTCCGCACTTACGGTAAGCCAGAAAATTTAAGAAACTCATGTTCTAAATTCAAATACAAAATGTCTTTTGTTCGGGGGTGCCACAGAAACCTCTTCCAACCAATTTCCAACCGAATTCCAATTCTTAGGTGCCACAGAAATTTCTATTGGTGGGTTTCAAACCTCCCGTGTTTGGTTAGGAGATTTAGCAAAGCTCTATTCGCTCTAGCGCCCTTTGTCGATGGTGGCGCCATCTACCTGAAAGGCGGCGGATAAAGTGCTGCAAGTTATACCTCATGTTTGGCGCCAACAAATTTTTAAATTTTGCATTATATTTATGGAGAATATGACTTAAATTTGAATTATGATTTAAAAACAATCAAACAATTTCAGTTAAACATGAAATTAACCCATAACTAACAAAATAATAAAAAGGTGAAATTTTTTGGCAGAGATTCAGCCCTGTATTTAGAGATGGAACTTCAATTGGAATATCTGGTGTTCCAACTAGATTTTTTAATAAGAAAATGAAACCTCTCAAGTACTGTGGCACCGACAATCGAGAGATTTACAAACCAACCGTCGGCAAAATCTCTAGAGATTTCTATTGCACCCTCGATTGAGTACAAAATAGACTATACAATGCAAGCTTAAATCATTCCATCTTACAAAAACTTCTTAAAATTCCCAACTGGTTTGAACACTTTGCTTATGAAGGGATGGTAGATTTCTGAACTACAATAATACCATCTTGACCTGTGATTAATTCATGGCTCTTAAACATTTCAATCCTTCCAAAGACCTTAAATCAATAATAAATTGGGAATAGCTTTAGAATTATTTGAGTATTGTAATGATTTACGGCCGCAACAAAAAGAATCACAATAACTCGAAAGAGAAACCCGATTTGGTTTGTGAGTTTGTGCTCTTGGCTGGCTGATGCACACAACAACAACAAAACCTTCGCTCAAAGAAAAAGAGAAGAGAGAACACTTATGAAGTTATTGTTGCATTGCGCTTATCGTTAAGCCATGCGTGAATGCTATAAGCGCGGCTATCCCTTTGCGGAAAACTACAACGCTTGGGCACCTCTGAATAAAAAGATTTTAAAATAGTTCGAAATGTTTTTTATTGTTTGACGGTTCCACTGGTACACTACATTGACTACAATAATAATTTTGGTTTTAATAATGCATTAATTTCAGCTAAAATTGTATTTTCGTAAGTGTGAGAGAGACAACTATATGGATGATATTAATGTGCATTTTATGTCGTTTTACTGCATTAACTTCGTCTTATCGATAAATATGTACTTCAAAACTAATTATTTCGTCATTAATTTGTTTTGCATCTATCAAAATAGATAAGATTGGAAACCATTTGCAGCTATATTCAGCATGTTCTATATTATACGAGGCAAGCGTATTTATCAAAAACAATAAATAAGCAATAAAAGAAATAAAAAAGAAACTTTCTTCGATTTGACTGACGCTTCGCGAACAAGAAGGCTTTAGTCATAAATTGATGCGAAGATCATGGAAGAGGGCACGACAATACAGAAGACAGTGCTAAGCATGATCCCAATCCAAATTGGATTGCCATATATTCAGAAGCAGGAAACTGGGATGCGGAACTGCATTGGACCTGCAGAAAGGCTACATGTCAAATTACGTTATTTGGCTACACAAGAAAGTCAAACGTCACTGCAATTGCCTTTTCGAATTTATTAGTCGACCATTTTCAAAATTTTAAACCACCACAATCACTATTATTCATTCTGTGATGAACAAGAAGTACTTCGCATTTCCATGTACAAGCACGGAAAGAAAAAAGAGTTTTCGAAGATTTTATGAATTATGGGGACTGCATTGTTGCTATCGATGATAAGCAATGCAAGATACGAGCGTTGTCCTATTAATACCTATTTCAATAACAAAGGTGAATACTTCATAATTTTCTGATCTTAAATATGCAATTTAATCCTGCTCTTTGCAAATCAGTATTAATAGCAGATGCGCCTTCGCTTCACAATACATGATAAATAAAAAATAAAAATAAAGCCGACAGCAATAAATAAATAGATTAGAGTAATTTTCGTAGACAGAGTTTGTATCATGCAGGAACAGTCTTCAATCAGCCCATTAGAGATCGAGCTCTTGCGAAACAGCACGAAATTCTTTCGAAATAAGGAAAAACCCTGCAAAACAAACTACCAATAAAATCTAAATTTATTGAAAGTGATTCTATTCTATTCGCTGGTAGATTTATAGACCCTAAAACCATGAACTAAAGGTAACAACTGCAGCAGAATCAAATGAAAAACTTTTCGCATCGTAAATAAAAATGCCTAGCCCCCCATCACCACCACCAAGAGCAACTCTAACTGCTATCCCAGGAGTCAATCCCATTGCCAGGCAAATGTCTGCGGCACACGAATCACTAAAATTTTTAACAAAAGTTAAACTTCCGGTTCCTGATGCTGCCAGCGGAAGTAAGTAAAGCTTTTCAACATTAAAAAGATGTAAAGCACCGCGACAGTGCCAACAAAATGAAAAAGAACAAACGCAAAGAAAAAAAAATGGCAAAGCAGCAGCGGAAAATTGTGCAAAAATACTTATAGGGCTGATGGCAAGCGGCGGTGGCAAGAAGATAAGCTGCGTGAACTTGCTGGGGAGTGTGGCCCGCTTCCGGCCCTTGCCTGCCTAACCAAGACGGCGAAATATTGCGGGAATATTCAAAACATGCGCTTAAAAGTATTTTGCAGCACATGACAGCAAACGCTGACGAGCAGTTCCGCCCTACCGCCTATAAAAAAAAAAAAATACTACAAAAATATGCAGCATACTTAACGGGGCAGTCAAGTCACGTGCCGGGAACTGGCGGTTCACCACCACCCGGCCTGTCATGCATGTGGGATAAGCTTTTTGCACATCCTATTCAGGTATCTGGTGCCACAAACGCTTGCATCTAATTTGTGGCCACTCCCGCAGGTCACCAAATGATTAAAGCAAGCAAATTAGAACACTAGAGCACAGACGTAACGAGAGCAAATCAGTCATTGCAATGCATTGAAATGAATATGGACTCCACCCATCCAACGATAAGGCACACTCACACACACACAAAGCCAAGCAGGGCAAACAAAGTAGGAAGCAACTGTCAGGACAGGGAAAACATCCAAGTGCGGCAAAAGCAAATCGTCGAGAAAGATTTAATCAAACAAACAAGCAAGCAAGCCAAAAGGGAAACTGCCCAAAGGGGGCCAAAGACAGACTGAAACGACATACATATACCAGAAGAGTAAGTGAAAGATGGCCAAGAACTGCTGAACAAAAGCTGCAAACGTGACAAAATTAGTGAACAATGGCCCGCAAAATGCGGATGAAAAAATGGTGATGGAGGTGGAGGAGTAGGTGGAGAAGACAAAACCTTATGAACTCTCGGCAGCAGGATGTGATCCTCAGCCGCAGACACACCCACACACAACAACAACTAAATGTGGTCAACGATGGCGAACAAAAGAATATGAGAGACACAGGATGAGACGAGATAGTTGAGGTGGACTTTAGTCAAGGACTCGACCACTAGACACCCGGCATTTTACATGTCAATTCTCCAGTTTACAAAGTTTGCCAAGGCTAGCAGTTAGCCTTTTCCATTAGGAAAGAAGTGTGCTATTGATTTTGAAAGTAATTGAGTGAATGGCACAGAACAATCAATCTCAACAGGAGTTAAGCGATGTCCAAGGTACATCGACATTTGGCGTGTAGACTAGGTAACGACATGTCAAGCGCTAAACGCATGCTTGCATCAGATATAATTGATCACTTATGTGGGGTGGGGTACTTCAAAATGGAAACTAGTAAGTGACAGACAAACTGGCACTGCAAGGCTAGGGCCATAATTCAGTCATAATTCAGTGAATTTAAAAGTGGTAGTCCATCAGACGTGCACTTTCGCAAAACTTATGCGATTTCAAACCGGTTTAAGGACCGAATTTGTTCTCTAAATCTCAAAATTTTTGCGAAATCTAAAATGGGAACACGGCTGTATTTCGCGGTTTATTGGCTGTCGAGTACCATCTTTAAAGAACATGCAATAGACCTTTTTACATCCTATCACACTACACTTCATTTTGGTAGAACGTTGAAAGTATGGTAAATAACAGTGTTATTAAGAAACGACGAACAAATGTAAGATATGGACAATATCAAATTAAACGAAATTGTATATTGAAGAACTTGGATTCAAATGAGTCAAGGAAAATAGTTAAATGACATTTATTAAATAGTGCAGTTTTCGAAAAATATTCAAATGAAACTCTCTGTTCCAATGCTCGATTGGCAGCTTATTGATTCGTTGTTAATATTGTAGTGGTGGACCCAAAAATATCGCATACCGGCTAAGTGGGACAGCTAGGTACTAGAGACCTGCACGAGTGATTACACGATGCCAGAATCATGAGTAAAAATACTTATTTTGACGAGTATAGTTACTTTTTTTATAACAGGTAATCATTTTCATAAGTACGAGTTGTAATCGGCATCGTGGCATCTTACTATTATAATCGTGGACCCGTAAGAAATATAATAAATATTGATAACTCAAATTATTTCTGTTAACACCATAAAAGAAATACTAAATTGTCGATGTGTGCTTAAGAAATACGCGAATAACTTCCATCAACCGGCACTCGGCTGGGAAGCAAAGTTTGGGAGCCAACAGCCTGCACTCTGCTGATGGCTTATTAAATCGCGGAAAAATACCTATGCGGATCAAAAATACTAATATTGTCAAACAAATTTTACTTCCAACCAGATAAAAAAAACATGTAAGGATCATTGCATAACAGCAGTACGCAGCTAAGGGTTCTCCGTGGTAATAAAACCTCAAAGTTCTTAAGAAACTGCTTATCGAGGCCAAAAATGAGCACACTTGAGCAATACATTACCATGATTATGATAATACTGAACCGCGATAAATACCATGGATGACCATTAATGAAGAACTTAGATCCGCAACTATATTTTTCCGGGATTTTATGATTTGTCAACACGGAAAGTGGTTCGAAACGTTCCTTATGATCTTGGCTATATTGTTTACCATTGAAGAGATTGCGGTGTGACGCTATAAAAATATTCTATGGTATCTTTTTGCGATATTTTGTCGTGAATAAAAATGTATATTCTTCATGTTCCTCCACCCGCGAATTCTTTGGCTTAAGATATGACCATCACTTCCACAACTCGCTTATAATTCTAAAAAAGAATCCATTCGCGAACTCTTCAGATCAATATGAATCAAAACGGTCTTCGATGGTATTCATAACCTTAACTAAATAAAATACTAAAATAAAATTGACAATTATAACAAAAAATAATAAAAAATATCTTTCTAAAAAGTTTATAGACTTTTGACCAACTTCGCAGAGTCTATTAAAAACATTGACAAATTTAAACGTAAAAAAATTATTGAAAACAAACCAGTTTTTTCTCAAAAACAACATTTTGAAAATATTTTGTATGGCGCTATATTCTTTCCATTTGGTGAAAATAAAAGTAAAAATTGATAAATACAAAGTTTGGGAGCTCGAATAGCCTTGAAAACAAAAAAGTTTTCTCACAAAGAAGAGGACAGACGGAACTATTTTTTAATTTGAATATATTATACTTATGCTGGAATAATTTACTTCAATCCGCTTGTATTCTCCCGACTTTAGCTTTCTATATACTTATTACTATTATTATATTATTTTTAAAAAATATACGACCGGAACGATGTAGAAATAATTCGAAAACTAAATTTGATATAACTTATAATAATGACTTCCCAATGAGGATTATAAAAACATTAATAAAGAGAAGCAAAACAGCAAAACCAAAAGAGACTAGACAACCCAAATCGTACAGATCCTTGACTTATGCTCCTGACCTCTCAGAACGTTTTGCAAAATCCGACTGCTTTAACAAAAATACCATACAAATAGCTCACAAACCAACAAATACAATGGGACATGTATTCAACAAGACGAAGTCGAAAATTGACAACGCAGACAAAAGTAACGTAATATATAAAATAGCATGTAAAGGGGATCCAATAAACGCGTGCAATAAAATATACATAGGAACAACAAAGTCAAAACTTAAAACAAGGATATCACAACATAAATCCGATTACAAACTCCGACACCAAACGACCATACAAAAAACTGCACTGGCGACACACTGTATGGAGAGCGGACATTCACCGAATTTCGAAGAGACCATAATCTTACAACAAAGAGAGCAACTACAAAAAGCGCTTCACTCTTGAAATGTTGAACATCATAGACACAATAACAGAGAAAAGAATTAACTTTAAAGCAGACACCGATAACTGCGCGCATATATACAGACATCTACTCAACAGACATTAGCCTAGTATTGAACTCCACGTTAGGCGGTACAGACGTGTTAAATAATGTATGTTAAAAATGTCCAAAGATTTTGTTACAAATGTTTTGTTATAATTGGTGAATTGTTCTTTGTAGTGTCCCTGAAGACGGATGCCGATGTGCATCCGAAATATATTGGAAACAAACACAAACTGAGTTTTTTCTCCTCGACCTAGAGCCAGCAAGCATCAAATTCTATTATAATTCCCATTTGTTGATTTTTTAGAATTTTGTCTTGACCCAAAAAAAATGACTTTAGCGACGAAGCTCAACAAAAAAATTGCCGACTTTGGTCTGAAGAGCAGCCAATGCACCCTGAAAAATGCACTCTTTGGTCAAATTTTTAGGCCGGGCGGCATCATTAGACCGTAATTTTTGAAAAATAAAGAAAATCTCGACGGCATCATTATACCGTCTTTTTTCAAAAATAATGAAACTATTAACGTTAAAGTCAATGGAGCAAAGTACTGGGCGAGGATTACCTTCGTTTTTTTGGACCAAAATCGAAGAATTCGACTTGGTTGACAAGTGGTTTCAACAAGACGGTGCCCCTTGCCACAAGGCACGCAAAACTATGGACCAATTGAGAAGCGAGTTTTGTGAACAATTAATTTCTCAACGAACCACTTTATACGGTTTATAATCTAAGCCAAAAAACTGGAACGAACTGCGGAATTTTTGTACCCTATGTCAAAAATCTGTGGTCAAAGGTATTTGGGTAAAAACTTAGTTCTCAGCCATTAGCTCCAAAATCATATTCAAGGCTTTACATACCAAACTGTGATATAATGATAATAATAATATGTTCCTTTATTACCAAATTTTTGTACAAAGAATTTCAGCATGATTTTGGAACAATACGACATTGACTTTAAATCGTTTGTCGGTAAAGAGAAATAAACATTAAATTAATGTAATAAATGTGTAATATGTGACTTTTATATTTTGTAATATCTCCCCTAAAGTCGGAAAATGGGCGAAAGACTGTTGAATGTTGAGTATTATAAAACCTTTTCTCAAAGCTTCACATAACAAAATTTTACCAATCGGATTTTAAGTTTTGGAAAATTTGGTGGGATATTGTTACAAAAAAACAACTTTTTTGTTCTTATTCACTTTTTATTTGAGGATCCACCCACCTTCGATGAAGGTTTTAGATTTAGGTTACATCGATTGGGGGTCACAACAATCAAGGGTTGGCTAAATTCGTAACCATAGATAGTATCGATAGTGCTATCGATGGTTTTCACTACACTACTGTCAACTGTCTTAGAAGTTTTAAGCTAAAACATTAACCCAAATGTTTGTGAAACAAAAAATAATTGGAGTCCAAGGGTATAAAAACCAAAAAAGTTATTATTTGAGTAAGATTTGTATTTTCTGATAGATGCTGACGACTTACAGCCATTCCCAATCTTGATACAAAAACCAGCTTGAAATCGCAAGAGATTTGCGAAAATGTAATTGGGAGCATGTCTGATAGGATATTTTATCAAAAAATTGTTAAAGCTATAATTCTAGTCCGTTTTATCAGAAAATAATTTGCTTAAACTTACTTGGACTAGTACAGCTCAACTAAATGGTTTTCTTCCAACATAGCTAGATATGGTAAGAAAAAAAGTAATTTAACCTTAACTAACCGGATACTCGACTTTTCTTCCTAGTTGTTGTTTGGCAAATGGTATTTTTCATATGTATGATTGATGTCGGCACTGCCATAAGCAATGTTTGTGACATCCTGAAATGCCAAAGAGAGCACAATTTTGTCACCTTATCTTTTAAATTTATTTCCCCAATTTGCTCCAAATTACTTTTCTATATTTTGCTCAACTCAACTGCAGATAATAATAAATCAATCGAGAGTTTGTACACATACATGTACATCGATAAGAAAAGTCAGGTTTTAGATACCCCAACTCTACCCTGTGAGTATTGAAAATAAAGAATGGACATAGAAACCCACCAGGCAAACAAAAGAGGCCTAGCCAAAATGCAAACATAATAGGCAGCTCACACAGATGCGAGTAGTATTCAATCACGCACACGAACACACACACACACACAGGACATTTTGCGACGATTGACGTTTCAGACCGGCTGTCAAACTGGCCATGGGCAATTTACACTGTGGCAAATTGAAAGCGAAACTTAAAACGAAACCAAAACTAAACGTTTGACCTTTGTGATGATGACTCAATCGAAAGTCGCAAATATTTGCAGAAGCCTTCAAGAAAAAGTTAAAGGTGCCGCCCTTAACTAAAGGACTATCAGTAGGACATCACGAAAGAAAAATAGAACTGCAGGCCAAATACATTCCAGGCCAGGACAGGCGGAATAAAAATGTTTGTCAGGCCAAGTAAGTTGGCTGAAACAACCAGAAAAAATCGCTTGCATAGCGCAAAAGTTGGAAAAAAAAATGAAAACACTAGAAAAATAGTTGGAGGAAACTTTTAAGTAACATCAGAGAGGTAAAGTTCAGGTGCTGTGACACAAATATGTCACGCTGGCATGGAAGGGAAGGTGAGGTGAGTGGAAATATTGGGAAATATTTCAGGCACGCACACAGCGTTGAATATACCATGACATAAATTTAATAAACCGAAGCAGCAGCCAATCTTTGGCATGCATCATGCGGCTTCGACTAAGCCGGCAAAATATTGCGTATACGCAACGATGTCGACTGCTGCTGCCGCTGCTGACTTGGCAACATTTCCCGTTTCGGCGTAGGTTTTATGATGTGCATGCTGGTTATAGAGCATATTATATACACACACAGCTTTATAGATTTCACACAGCGCATTTGTCTGGCTTATCATGGGGCCCAAACTCCTAGGCTGTTGTAATCACTCATGTCGTTTTGGCATACCCAAATGAATGATTGGGATACTTGCTATGGGAAGTAAGTACAACATCAGCTGCCGTCTCCTCTGCTCAACTTGTTTGGCCATTTCTGCATAATTTGTACAAAACGTATGAGCCATTTATGGCAGTTAATAGATATTTAATCGCAAGGCCCCACTGCTGTTGGGGGCGAATGTTTGTACGTAGTACGTGCGAGCTGTGCGTCAAGTGCCGGGTCTGAGATTAGATTAGATTTATCATAAGCGTATGTAAAGTGTGTGGGTGGGTGGGTGCAGCCACTAGATGTGCTGTCTCTGGCATCTGTGGATGCCAATGTTTATAGATAAAACATTCTGCAACAACATTTTGTATGTAAATAAGAGTTGAGCGGTTTAAGTTTGTGCACCAATTGAATCTTCTAAGCTTGTAAACTTGGACGACGAATCAAAAATACAACTTTCAAGTTTTTCTGCAAATAATTCTGACTGGTAATTCTTGAAGTGCATCTCTGCTAAAAGATTTTGAATGAGTTTGAAGAATAGAATGAGATGAAAGTAAAATAAATCATGATGGAAAATAACTTTATTCAAATGGAAGAGTTTTTGTTTAAAATCAGCGTTAAGTCGGTTAAATTTGTTCATATTGAAGGTACGAAAGGTGCTCAAAGATTTTAAATTAACAAACATGAAAAGCAAAGCACAGAAATAACCATCTAAACATATTTTTACTACGGACAGGACACATCAAACACAGAATAAAATCATACAGAACCGGTTTCGCTCTTGCATAACTGGACATTCTAACCCACACTTTGGCTTTGCATATGTTGTGTAGGCTCTGACATGAAGTTAATTTTGCTAGGCGGCATTGTTGGCAAAGCAGCGCAGCGACGAGCTTATACTGCCGGTGTGTCGACGTCGCTGCCGCTGTGCACTTTTTGTAGGCACAGTAGATAGCAACGCGCCGACCCCTGGTCTAACCACTTTTCAATGAGCAAAATGCATAAAGTGTTAGGCGTATTGGGTTTTTATTGTTGTGGTTTAGCGTGAACGGCGAGTCAGTGTGAAAGGGAAAGAGGTAGCGCATATCATTTGCTGCATATAAACAAATAAATGCGACAAGCAAATAATTTCAAGAGACTTCATTATCTTATTTGAAAGTCTAGTCAAAAGGTTTGGGTTCCATAAATGGTCACTCATCTCCAAAAAGCGTTGCCCCTCCAGCAAAATATAATTTCCATTTTCTACTTAAGCTTAGTACCCAGAGAAACTAAACCGTACGCTAGCGGAATTGAAAGCTAACTCCAATGGGCGGTAGCGTCAAGTCCAGTGTGACTGATCACCGCCAAAACACCACCCTTCAACGGCAAATTACCACCAAATGTGAAACGGTCACACTGCACTGTCACCTCTGATTTGCTGGCATTTGAATTTGGTTGTTGGTTTATTGATGTCATATACATTTTATATTATAACACCTGAAGTATCTTTGGAAAAAAATTCAATTAAAAATATCAATAAATAAATCCGTGACAGCGAATCTCCGGAAGCAACTTGGAAAATGTGCGGTGAACATTTTAGCACGTCACCGGATCATCTGAAACAAAAATATAGAGGAAAGCTAATTTCGGCTCGACCAAAGTTTATATACCCTTGGAGCATGATATATGCTGCCAGTTTGTTATATGGCTATACGATATATTCACCGATTTTGATCAAATTCTCCAAAATTGTGTTCATATCTGGAAAGTATAAAGACGCTACCATTGAAAACAAAAAAGTTTTTCTCACTAAAACTAGTTTTTCGACCGATCGTTCCTATGGCAGCTATATGCTAAGTCATCGCGTCGTCCAAATGTGCAGCTTATTTGTACCAAAAGACTTTGTGCAAAGTTTGGTTAAGATAGCTTTAAAACTGACGGAGAAGATAGCATAGAAACAGACGGACAGACGGACACGGCTATATCAACTCAGCTCGTCATGCTGATCAAGAATATATATACTTTATGTGGTCGGAGATGCTTCCTTCTGTGCGTTAGAAACATCCGGAGTATTTTAATATACCCTTTCCAAGGGTATAAAAATTAAAAAAAAAAACTTTGTCTTGTTACCTCGGGAAACATTTGGAATTTGAACTATTCACAATTTTACTTTTAACACGTCAAAAGACATTCGGAAAGCGACTAATATCACTAGTTTACAAAAGTTTGGTAGCAATTTCTTATGTAAGTCCCCCCGCTGAGTCCAAAAATCTATATCACGATTTTTTTAGTGAAGGTAATTGAATGCCCTATTATTCATTCATACACCACTTCTTAATCCGGTGCTTTACTTCGGTGTTATAAAGGTTTTTATCGGCAACTTTGCATTAAATTTATAATAAAAAAAAAAGCTAGATTTTAATTGCGATTTTCACCAAGAAAAAAATTGTGTAAAATTTATTTTGTTGCTGGTCACCAAAGATTTAGCTATTTAAAATACAACGCCACATAATTCATAAAAATCCGTTGAAGAATATAGAAGTTATTGGCATTTAAGTAAAAATTCAGGTTTAAGTTCATGCAAATTGAAGTTTGTTGTTTTTTGTTCGTCGTAGGAGGCATAGTTAACATTCAAACTATTCTGTTTAAGGACTACTATGATCTGCCAAATTCATTTTGTTCGTGGTTAAGTTCTTTTGAGATTGACTAAGGTTAAAAAATGTTTGCAAGACGTTAAATTTAATGCAAAAATTATACCAATAAATGGAGTAGCTTCCAAAAGCATTACATATTTTCGACTCCGCGAACAATTTTAACGACATTTGTATAAATTATACGAACTTTATAGAAGGGAAAGCTCCCGTTTTTTCTATTTTTTTTGCTCACATATTTCATAAAAATATGTAATGACCGCTAGAATGTTTTTTGACTCAGGACTAAAATGAATGGCAGACCAGTAAGAAATTGGACTAGCATTTTTCGAACTCAGCGAAAGGATAACATATGACTGTCAAATGGTCGGGATCGGAGATGCTGTAAACTAGTGTATTTAGTAAAAACTTTGACATTTACGAAATGGGTCGCTATTCGCTGGAAGAAAGTTGGGAAATATTAAAAACATATTTCCAAAGTGGTTAGTCCTCTACTCAAACTGTGCGAAATTTGAAAAAAAAAAAACATTTAAATCAACTTGTGGATCAATTCGTGAAGCGAGTTCATGAAACTGGAATGTTGGTGGATAAACCAACCCATGTACGTACTCGTCCGGTGCTCTCGACCGAAAACATTGCCAAGTCAGCCGTGGTGGTCATTTGACCGAAATTGTTTTTCATAAATAAATGACATGAACCAACCTATCCAATAAATGTTCAACCTTTGAAAAATATCGAGCCTTTTTTTTTATAGCAAAATTAAATTCAAATTTTTAAATGGACCACTTTGTATCACCTTTTAAACGCATATAGACTTTTGTGTTATCCATTGTTATCCACTTCTGTTCAAGTGAAACTTGATGAGGAAAGCAGCTCTGACACAAATCGTTAAGCCTCATACAGACATCTGGCGTACGTAATTTAGCTAACTTCGCCATAAGTTTCGTCACCGTGGAACGTAAGAGTAGTGTGACCAGACTTAAGATAAAATTACGCCGAAAATTTGAGCTATATAACCGCCAATTAAATTGAAAACACCACAAACTTACACATTCGGAGTAATTTTTTCTTAAGTCTGGTCACACTACGGACCACGGTGACGAAACATATGGCGAAGTTAGCCCAATTACGTACTTCGGATGTCCGTATGGGACTTTTATATTAATTTTTTTAAAGCACTTTAGCTAAAAGCACTCCAGCTGATCGATGCCGGTAGAAGCAGAGTGACGACATGGTGCATTCTCAATGCTGCGTCTGCTGCTCAAAGCACAATAATCCGACAGCCAATTTACTTAGTCTCCACAAATGTGCTGTTAAACGTAACATAGACTTTAAGGCGTAACATTCAACTTCTCACCTCCGTACTTGCAAAAAGTTCAAGTGGCGAAATCGTAACTTCTTCCCTCAATTTTTGGTATGAAACTTCTCGTTACTTTGGATGTACGTATGGGCCTTTAAGCTAAAAAGTGGATAGCCTGATTCCACTAAAATGGTGATTCCACTGGAAATGTACGTACTCAACCGAAAAAGCATAGTACGTTTAGAAAAAATACACATACGGGGGTGCCACCTCTTTTAGTTGGTTTCAAACCTCTCGTGTTTTGTAAAGAGATTTAGCTACAACCTCAGTGGCTCCCTCTGTCAATGGCGTTGCCGTCTACGTGTCAGCCACCGGATTAAGGGCTGGCAAGTTATACCTCAAGTTTGGTGCCAACAAATTTTTAAATTTTGCATTTTATTTATGGAGAATATGACTTAAACTTGAATTATAAAATCAAAATGCATCATGAAACATAAAGCACAATCAAAAAATTTAGTTAAACATCAAATTAACCTATAACTAAGGAAAGGAACATTTTTGGCTAGAGATTCAGCCTTGTTTCTAGAGATGGAACTTCATCTGGAACAACTGGTGTTCTAACTTGATTTTCTAATAAGAAAATGAAATCTCTCGAACTTCTGTACAAACTACTGAGATTTACAAACCAACCGTCGCCAAAATCTCTAGAGATTTCTGTGTCACCCCTGTACAATTGTATATTTGCCTTTGAAGAGGGCAAGTACGCGTAGAACGTTTATGGACTATCTTTCTTTATATTTTAGCGCTATACGGAAATAAAAATCCAGGTAACGATACGAATTGAACACCGAATTAATGTTAGAACCAATACAAAACCTTTTACCGAAACCTAAGTTCCGGTACGTACCAGAATCGGAACCGAAATACGATACGGTTTGTTTCCCTGGAAGAAATCGAAGCGAAATAATATTCTCTCTTCTAATGGACCCTTTCTTATTTCTTTAATTTTCTCAACAGGGAAAATTTGAGAATTGACAAAGGCCGTACGCGAATCACTCTATACCTAGATTATTATTCTTTGCAGCTCCTTCAATTTTTATAAAAGTTAGTTGAGTGATTTCCCACTTACTTATTTGGCTGAACAATTGAGGCTGTGTTGATGATTGAATCATCGTTGACCTTGAGCCCACCTAAACAACCACTTTGACAAACTTAATCATGACAATTTCAACACAAATTGGATGACTCAGAATGGCTTAGAAAACAAATTGAGATTAAGTAAAAGTGTTATTTGTGAAGTCAATTTAAAGGTCAATAACATTGACAAATCTATTTGATTGTGGGCAAATATGTCTGCTGTGTTTTGTGATATTTTTATAAATTCGCTGCAAAGTGCTATCGAAATAAATTTCTAAATGTCACCGTGAGTAAAATTTGTTGGACAAATTTTCTGTAAGCGGTTTATCATCTTACATTTCTTGCCATGTCATGGCATTTTGTCAGCTTTAAAAAAATGTAGAAAAGCAGAGACTGACACTGATTAGCTAGCAATGACTTTCCATCTCCATTGCACTAAGTAGATATATAAATGTGTGTGTGTGTGCAACTCGATCGTTCCCAAGTTTTGCAAGAGTGAACAGGTAAAAGCTAACCAAAGCAAAGTCTAAACAAATACCTCGCCCAACTTTGGCATGCCAGCGTATAGTAAAAGCCGCAATCGAAATGCATTTAATTAGAGAATCAGAGGAGAGAGAAAAAAATTAAAAGTATTTCAATTAAAAAAGCCAACTCCGGGACCTGAACAAGGCCAAACAATATATCGATTGCATTGTTATAATAAAACATGGGGGGGAAGCTACAGCAAGCAAAAGTTGAAATCTAATCAGCAAATTGTTAAAATAACAACCAAAACACGAACACCGAGCACGGAGGCGGCAGAGGGTCAACGTTGCCCATGTTTGATAAGCCCCAAAAAAAAAAGAATGACAACAAAAATCCACCAGCATAACAAATACACAAACATATTAAGATAAAAAGTAGACATTAATATGAATTCAGAAAAGCCAGCTAAATATCTTTCAAGAGGTTGATCAATTGCCATTGAAATAAATGTGCAATCCATTGACAGAATGCAAGCAGCTGGCGACGAAATGTCTGCTCAAAAATGCAGAAAAAAAAGCAAAGCAAACGAATGCAAAAATATGCACATTGCGTATACGCGGCGTGGTGCCACCGCCGCACACAGACACACCACCGACAACAATCCTAGCTAGAAATCAATCTCAGACAGATAGACAGAGAGAAGTGGCAATCGACATGAGAATTTTTTTGTGCAAATTGAAACACGCTGTGTGAAACGTGCAGGCAAATAAAATATGCACGAGTACATGTCTAAAACGACGAGTGGTATGCCCGTAGGCAAACAAACAAAAGAAGCGCAAACATATCTGTTCCCGGCAAAGCACGCAATGCACCCACCACCAGCACCCCATAAAGTATGCAGCAAACGTAACAGATACGAACCAAGCCAAAATACCCTGACCAACTGACCTGTGTTCGCTACTGTCACCACACCCATTCCCCTTGAACATTTGCAATGCACACTAGTTCGATAACCCTTAAGCCGAAATGATTTCATGATCTGAAACGAAGGAAATATTGAAAAATCTAAAAATCTAGTGTGAACTTGCTGAACAGTTTAATTCGTCATCAAATATTAATGTCAATAAACAAAAGTGATAACCACATTCTTATCTAGACTTATTTACGTATAAAAGCAATGCGAGCTACGTTTTATTCAAGCGAACTGGAAATGAAAATAGCATATATATATAGTCAGTCAAGCCCGCCAAACTTTGTATAAAACTGACAATTTTCAGATGTGGCGACACACAAACTATGTAAAGTACTGACCAATGCTTAGGCAGGCGTTTCTGAAACCTAATGCATATCAATTCTAAATAGCCCATACACGAATGCAAGTGAAACTCAGGCAAACAGGGTATTTTGAAGTCAGAGCACTTGTATGTAGCGCTTTTGTTTGTTTCTTTTTAGTTTTCCGATTCCGATCATTTTTTTGTAAGTTTTGCTTTGGGAACGTCGGCAGAGAAAATGCAATTCCGAACCCCTTAGATCCTGTTTTGAATTCTCAAACCAGGCCATAAGCCAAAGCTTCTAAATGAATGATCTTCTATGGGAGAGGACTTAATAAAAGTGAAGAATACTTGGAAACACAATTACCAGCAAATTTTTAGAAAATTTTGTTCGACTAATTTGAACCTTAGGTTTGACGCCTGATGTATGTATTTTGTTTATATTTTCATGAATACAATTTTCAATATTTTTATGGCATTTACTAATGATCTTTACGAGTTATGACGGTATAATATGTTGTAAGCCTGTGAAATTCTGGAGAAGGTTCGATCCGAATGTTCGAACCAGAGAAATACACAAAAATTCCTACTTACATTTCATCAATCAACAAAACTCAGCGTTGAATTAACTCAGTGGAGTACCGGAAAAAGCAATTTCTCAAACTTTGCCGTTCGGATTCGGCGTTAAACTGTAGGTCCTTTTCTCTAGTGCGGAAAATTTAAATCATACTCGCCAAGAGATTGAGAGAAGCTTGGCTTGGCTCCTTTGGGGGCTGGTATAGCCAATTTTACAATACCGGCAAACGCGTCGAGCGGTTATATGTAAGCCGGCTAATCGAACATGTCTGTGTACATTTAATCAATAAACCAAACTCAGCATAATACCGGCAAACGCATTATGCGGTTGAGCGAGAGTATGTTTACAATTCAATCGGTTGTCGTGGTCACCAACACACGCACATGTTTCTATTCTCTCCATTTGGCAGGCAAGGTTTTAAATGCTAGAGCATCCCTGCAGGCAAAGTGTCTAGCTTATAAGAAATATTGCGGTCGCTAAAAACTTGCAACTGGTTGCACTTCCTATCCAAATCAATGTATTAAAGTCGTCCATTTTGAACAGGCATAGGCAGGTGACAATTGTCCCCGGCTGCAGCCATTTGCAACCAGTTTATGACAGACGGCATAGGCGGGAGAGATTGACCCTGCTGCAGCCATTTTCAATCAGTTAAATACTAGTTGGCCCTTAGGTGTTCCTTATGACAGTCTGTTATGTTTACAACTAGCTCAAATTAGTATTTCAAAGGAACATTTCATTGGTAGCTAACATTTGTTGTTGCCCAACTCGCCTGAATCTAGCTATTTTGCTACCAGTTGAATTCTACTAGCATTCCAACTAGGTGTAGGACAGTTCATTTTTGTTACTAGTTAGCTATTTCTATGCAGGGAAGTTGTCTCTCTCTCTTTTTATTATACCCTGTTCTTAGAAAAAGGGAAAATCATGAAGTTGTGCAAATGTATGTAACAGAAGAAAGAAAGCCTCCGACCCCATAAAGTATATATATTCTTGATCAGCAAAAAAGGTTGTGCCGTGTAGGTGTTTTAGTCTTGTTTTTTTGAAAAAACGTGATCTCAGAGACTGTAACAGATAGAGCCACAATTTTTGGCATGTATGTATGTGGGTGTATACTTCCCCCACATCGTGTTGGTTTCAGATTTGTAAAATTCCTTCTTCTCCTCCATCTTTTTAACAGCGAAAAACTGTCTTTATCCCTGTATAAACGGGTGTATCTCACAGACTATAAGAGGTAGAGCCACAAATTTATGCATGTATGTAGGTGTATACTGTACCCAGATTAAGTTTGCTCCAGATTTGGCAAATTCCTCCTACCTTCTTCTAACCACGAAAAACCGTCAGATACAATTTTTTTAATCTTGAATCTAAAAATTTTAAAAAAAAAAAAAAATTTTATTTAAAAAATATTTGTACCAGGGCTGCAAACCGGTTCGGAGTTGAACCGCTCCGGAGTCGGAGGCTCCGGAATTTTTGGGAAGTCCGAACCGAACCTGAACCGGAGCAGAACAATTTTTTCTTCCCGAACCCGAACCTGAACCGGAGCAAAAAAAAAGTTGAAAAGGGTTCGGTTCAAAAAAAGATGTTCTGTTTGCCATTTCCCACAATTTTTAAGCCTTGGAATAAAAACAGCTTTCAGAGAAACATTTTGCTTTATTTTATAATATTCAAAAGGAACTTATAAGTAAAAGCTTTAAAAATGGTAAATAAAAGAATACATGATTCTTTACCATGTTTATCTTCTGATAAAGATGAAAAGCTTTAAGCTTTAAAGTTTTGGAAAAACGATCTACATATGTAAAGAACTTAACAATGTCGCAATTGTTGTATTTGCTGTTCCTTAAATACAAGTATTAGTCTAGCGCACTTTTTCTACTCATATATTTGTTTTATCCAGCTATAGAGTCAGTAATAATGAAAGATTGCTGTAAGACACTCTAATGTTTAATTTATACAGTGCGTTAACTGAGGGTAGAGAATTTGTCCCATTAATACAGAAAGGCGAAATGGGTGCACACACATACACAAAGTCTTCTGTCAATTTGGAGTTGTCTGTTTTGCACTTGTGCTGCCTTTGGAACTCCCAAACAGTCATAGCAATGCTGGCATGAGATGGCCTCCGACAACTTGCAGAAGATAGGCACAGCCTGCTGATGATGAAACCGCGAGGCTCTTGAAACAGCTGTACAGTCCACCATCCTCCTATGTGGTGTGTGCGTGTCTTGTTTTAAAAGTTATGAACAAACATAAATTTAGAATAGAGTCGCAATCGACTCCGTTTCTGTCAGAAATTAGTCAGCTGTTTGCTCTCGCTTGCGCTCTCTGAGAGCATTTGGGAATATGTCCGTCTCGCTCTAACCACTGTGATTTCCTATGCGGACAATAAGACTCTCAATGCGGACTATCGCTTAACACCGCTCAAAATTGAGCAGCGAAAATTTTATCTCTTATACTCATTGCTTCATGACTTATTGACCTGGAGCCTGCTTAAACGTTCGATGTTCCAAGCTCAAATATTATATTATCAAGCCTCTAAACTTTTGTTTGTTTCAATTTACGTACAATTTTTCTGAACAAAATTATTCGTGAACCCCGGTTCGAACCCGAACCTAGGTTCAGCGACCTTCTGAACCCGCTCCGTGAACCCGAACCCAAAAAATTTCGCGGGTTCGAACCCCGGAGTGAACCCCTGTCGATTTTTATGAGGTTTGCAGCCCTGGTTTAATTGGGCGATG
>JAEIFU010003985.1:0-21240 GCA_018904235.1 Lordiphosa stackelbergi | reverse complement strand
AAAAGTGTTTAAAGTCTTCATATTTAAATTAAATTGCACAAACTTTAATCCACTCTGATTCAGCGGTGTAAATGTTAATGTCAAAGTGAAAAAATAAAATTTCAGAGCATTTTTCCCTCACTGTACTTACATGTGCGACTTACGCTTTGATGTTTCATATAAATATGTTTTTAATTTACATGGTTGAATTTCAAATGACATTTTCTTCTGCTAGCGCCGTAAATATTTCCTACCAACTCAAATTAATGCGAGGAACAGCAGGGCGGCCAGGACCCAAAAAATGCATTAACATTGCCGGCGCAAAATTACTTCATTAATTTGGTTATAAAAAGAAGATACATATTCGATATTTTATTAAATTTTCAGACAGACGGAAATGTGTCTGGCCAAGTCAAAATCAATATTCATATTTATGAGAGAGCTGCCCATTTGCATATTTTATGCGAAATGGCGGACAAATCGCATCATTAGGACCCCAAGAGCTTAATTACGCATAATTATTTCAAATTAGTAGTAACTAAAGGCACACGTTGGCCCTGTCTCATCGAAAAAATTTCCCAAAAGTTAGGTACGGGCGGCAATTCAAGTTCGTTTCTAACTTTTGTTGCCATCGTCTAATGAAATTTATTGAAAACCTCGATTCACCAGGTACGAGAACTTTCTATGTGCTCTTGTGGGGATTTCAGCTTAATTATAAATAATTGCACTGCGAAAAATGCCAGGCATGAACATATTTATCTGTATACATACATGTACATATGTACGTACTTTATTCCCCACAATTGCAGTTACTTAGGTAGCAAGCAAAATCAATGGAAGCTGCTTTGCTGCCACGTCGTTGCCAATCTGGATTTAAGCGCCAACGGCAACGGGCAACTGTTGGATTAAGCTGCTTCCTACCCCCTAGAACCATCTCGGTCGTTATCATTGCCATTAACGTCGAAGAATTCGCGCGTGCATATTTCTGTGGCCAGGGCTGGCAGGCAACACACAAAGTCAACCAGATTGATGCCGAATAACCCATTTTTCCATTCCTCAGCCCTAGTTCTGCTGCCTGTTGCAGCTGAAGTCCATACAGTCTCAGAGACGAAACGGAGCACAAACAAAGACAGTACCAGCAGCTGGGGCAAGCTAATGCGGGGGTCATAGCATGACAATGCATCTGGGCCATAAGAGATCTCAACAAAGCTTTAAAATTGGCTACTTCCTTTGCTCTCTTGTACACAGAATGCCAGCCATGCCAAATACAAATGTTCTGCTCCTTGGTTTATAAATGCCAATGTGAGGGCGGATGCTGCAAGCTCTTTGGATTGTTTTTGATGTGAAACATCTTTAATTTCGGTACGAACGATTTTAGTAGGAGTAAAATTTGATTTCAGCGTCACGTGACGCTGACGTCATTTATATTTTGGGTTGTTGTTTTGTGGAATTTTCGGCAAACACACACAGCCATAAGCGGATTGGCAAATGGAGGAGGTGAAGAGGTAGGATAGATGCTGAAAAGGGGCAACTGGGTGGGTTCTGGGAAAGATCTGGGTGGGATCTGGTGGTGTTTGTGGCTGGGATCTGGTTAGAATTTGGCTGGGATCTGGGTGAGATCTGTGTGGAATCTGGATGGGATCTGAGTGAGACCTGGGTGGGTTCTGGGTGTTATCTGGGCGGGATCTGGGTGGGATCTGGAAGGTATCTGGGTAGGATTTGGGTGCGATCTGTGGTGGGATCTGGGTAGGATCTTGGTGGGATTTTGGCGGGATCTGGATGGGATTCGAAGAGATCTAGGAGAGGTCTGGAAGGGATCTGGTTGGGATTTGGATGGGATCTGGAAAGGATGTGGGTGGAATCTGGGTGGGATCTACGCGACATCTGGGCGGGATCTGGATGGGATCTGGAAGGGATCTGGGTGGGATCAGGGTGGCATCTGGATGGGATCACGGTGGTATCTGGGTGGGATCTGGGCTGTATCTGGGTGGGATCTGGGCTGGATCTGGATGGGATCTGGAAGGGATCTGGGTGAAATCTAGATGGGAGCAGGGTGGGATCTGGGCGGGATCTGGGAGGGATCTGGGTAGGATCTGGGCGGTATCTACGTGGGATCAGCGTAGAATCTGAGGGGGATCTAGTCGGGGTCTAAATGGGATCTAGCTTGGTTGATCTGGGGTGATTAATTTAATTCCCCCCCCCCTTTATTTTCTCCTTCGAAAGAGTGCCCTTGCTGATTTATGTACCATTGAGAGAGCTTGTGATTTGAAAATAAGCTCTTAGACCAGAGACAGCGCTGCCTGCATTGTGTGCATTGTGATTTGGTGCCCCCATCCCTATTTTAATAAACTAATTTTAAATTAACATCAAATTATTGTTAGTTCTACTTACATCTTTTTGTTTTGTTTTAATGCTATAGCTCCAAACCTTGTATTTATAAGTTTTCTATGCTTTTACATAATTTCACCAGAGATTACCAAACGGGCAAAAATATATAGTATAGCTGCCATACAAAAGATATGTCTGAAAGAAAGTCTTAGTGAGAAAACCTTTTTTATACCGACCACATAAAGTATATATCGATTCTTGATCAGCGTGACGAGCTGAGTTGATATAGCCATGTCCGTCTGTCCGTCCGTCCGTCTGTCCGTCTGTCAGTCTGTTTCTATGCTATCTCCTCCGTCAGTTTTAAAGCTATCGTAACCAAACTTTGCACGAAGTCTTTTGGTACAAATACGCTGCACATTTGTCGGAACTGGCCTGATCGGATGACTATAGCATATAGCTGCCATAGGAACGATCTGTTGAAAAAGTAGTTCTAGTGAGAAAAACTATTTTGTTTTCAATGCTATCGCTAACAAACCTCGTATTTATAAGTTTTTTTAAATTTCACATATTTTCAGCGGGTTTTATGCAAATCGGGCAACTATATAGTATAGCTACCACACAAAAGATAGATCTGAAAAAAGTTTTAGTCGGGGGTGTCACAGAAATCTCTAGAGATTTTGGCCTTGGTTGGTTTGCAAAACGCTCGAAAAATCCGTCGGTGTCCCAGAACTTCAAGAGATTTCGTTTTCTTATATGAAAATCGAGTTGGAAGGTTTGTGTCCATGCTAAAGGGACATTTCTCCTGTTAACAGGGTTGCCCTTTCTCGCAAAAAAATTTCCCATCTTCTAGTTATAAGTTAATTTGATGTTTAAATGCCATTTTTTGATAGTGTTATATGTTTTATGATGCATTTTTAAACTATAATTCAAATTAAAGTCATATTCTCCAAAAATAAGATGCAAAATTTTAAAAATATTTTTGCGCTAATCATAAAATATAACTTGACAACTCTAAGTCCTTGTTGGTGCCAATGTTGGTACACAGATGGCGACTCCATAACTTGAGGGCGCTGTGGTTGGCAGGTTTTATTTGTTACGCAGCATTAGGAGAGTTTTATTAAAACACAAATTTTAATATTAAAACAATTAAAATATTTAATTAATTTGATGCAACCTATCCAGAAAAATAGTGTTGTTCACATTTCCAAAACTAATTTTGCATATCGAAATTGTTTGGTTGGTGAATTTAGCTAAATCTCCCGACAAAACGCGAGAGATTTGTAACCAACCGAAAGAGATTTCAGTGACACCGAGAATTGCTTTTGGGTTGGAATTTGGTTGGAAAAGATTTCTGTGACACCGCTGAGTATGAAAAACTTTTTTGTTTTCAGTGCTACCGCTCCACATTGGGCCAGCGAGCCGATTTTTCGACGAAAATTAAACTTTTAAAGCTAGGTTCTTGAAATTTGGTACAATTGTTAGTGTCGATGCACATAAAAATATATCTAAGTTTCAGACCGATCTGACCACGCCTTCCCTAGCCGCCCATATGAGATACGTTTCATCTTATTGATACTTGTACGGTAATTAATAATGCTAGCACTCGTCAAACTCAACAAATGTTTTTAATTCATTTTTTTAACACTTAACCTTAATATTAATAAGTAAAACATAACAATGCATTCAAAATGACTATAAATAAGTATTTTACAATTAAAAGTGTTCCTAAAAGGCGTCTTCTACATCAATATTTATTGAAAAAGGATTTTTCTGGGTCAGAAACTGAATCGCAATCACTATTGTTAGCATCAGAAACGGGAACATTGTTATTATTGTTCATGTTACAAAAATATAGCAAGTTTGGTGATTTCAAAAGTTCGATTACGTCTGCTGGTAGGGGTAGTTTATTTTGCTGACTCAATCTTTTTGTTAGATAGATGCTCAACACAAGGGGATCTGAGGAATCCATTGCTCTGTGGAAAACGTCTGCCATGTTGTTCTGCCCTGTATTCTTTCGAGCATGTAACCTCCTGTTACTCTTATAGTATTTGTTGCGAGCGTCTGAGGCGTTCTCAAGAACACCTAATGGAAGGTGTTATGCTTCTATTATTTGGTAGCCGTGCATTAACACTTTATGGACTGTTGCCGACATTGGAATCCATACAAGGACATATATGTCATATATTTCATCCTTTTTCTCCGTGCTTAAGTCGAATTCTTTCAGTTCATCATAAATCCAACTCGAAACGGCAGATGCGCTACGATTGTTTTGTACGTAGATATCAAGCAGTTCCTCATAGGCGAACTCAACCACAGCTACAATATTAGGGATTTATACACATCGGAGCAAAATTGAGCAAAAAAGCTTTTTAAAATTAGTTTATATACACTTTGCCCTATAATGACACATAATTACTTTTTGGCACAACTTGGCACAAAATTAAATAGTTATAATCCACAACAGACGGGTTAGCAGGTTAGCTTTTTTTTCAACTTTTGGACAACACAAATAAACGCACACAAAAAACACATTAACAAACATGAACAAAATATTTTTTAATACAAATATTCCGCATAACTTGGTCTTTCTTTTCCATAATTTTAGTGAAAATTGTTTAAACCACAATAATTTTAGCATGCTCGCAAGTAAACAAAAACTTTCCCGCTCTTTATAGTTTCGCACGCATGCAATCAAACAGCTGACTTTGAAGGGCTGCCAAAATTTCAGGGATGCATTAAAACAATTAAAATCTTTTGATTCATTTTAGTCAAAGTATATACTATTCAAATTTTATTATTAAAATAGGTTTACTTTCTATAAAAAATTGGAATTTTCGTCGAAAAATCGGCTCGCTGGCCCAATGTGCGCTCCCAAACTCGTTACTGATCAATATGATATGCTAACACATAATTCTGTCAAGTCTGATTCAAATCGGATGACTATAGCATATAGCTGCCATATGAATGATCGGTCGAAAATATAGTTTTAGTGAGAAAAATATTTTTGTTTTCAATGGTAGCGTGTTTGTACGTTTCAGTTATAAATATTATCTGTCTCAACACAATTTTAAAGAGTTTGATCGGATGAATATATCGTATAGCTGCCATTTAAAAACTGGCAGATATATATCATCCTCCAAGGGTATGTATATAAACATCGGTTGAGCCGAAGTTTGCTTTCCTCTATTTTTTTTAATGCAATCGCTCCCAATTTTTTTACAGATCAATATTATATACTACCACACAATTTTGTCAAGTTTGATTCAAATCGGATGACTATAGCATATAGCTGTCATGGAAACGATCGGTCGAAAAGTAGTTTTAGTGGGAAAAACATTTTGGTTTTCAGTGGTAGCTTCTTTGAACGTTCCAGTTATGAATATTTTCTGTCTCAACACAGTTTTGGAGAGTTTGATCGAAATCGGATGAATATATCGTATAGCTGACATTTAAAAATCTGGCTGAAATATATTATGCTCCAAGGGTATATAAATTTTGGTCGAGCCGAAGTTAGCTTTCCTCTATTTTTTGTGAATAAATTAATAAAATGTGAGTGTACCCTTGGAGAGGGTATATTAAAATTGTCCGGATGTTTGTAACGCATTGAAGGAAGCATCTCCGACCACATAAAGCATATATATTCTTGATCAGCATGACGAGCTGACGACCGTCTGTTTCTATGCTTTCTCCTCCGTCAGTTTTAAAGCTATCCTAAACAAACTTTGCACGAAGTCTTTTGGTACTTATACGCTGCCATACAAAATATAGATTAGAAAAAAAGTCTTAGTAAGAAAAACTTGGTGTTTGTTTTCTTTGTTTTCAATGCTATCGCTCCCAAACTGGGTACTGATCAATATTATACGCTACCACACAATTCTGTGAAGTTTGATCCAAATCGGATGACTATAGCATATAGCTACCATAGGCACGATCTGTCAAAAAAGTAGTTGTAGTGGAAAAAACTTGTTTGTTTTCGCTAAGACTCTAAGTCTTTATACATACATCCTATCTGTTTCAACACCATTTAAGAGAGTTTAATCAAAATCTGATAAATATATAGTATAGCTGCCATATAACCAACTGGCAGGCACCATCGAAATAAAAATCCACGTACCGATACGAAACCAAATATCAAAATGATGTTAGATCCAAAACAGATCATTTTACTTGGCCCTTTGGCGTTTTATAAAATATTAATAAATATCAGGTTATGATGCGATAGAACTGAAAAGAAAAAGCTTTCCTTAATACGATTTTTTAAACCTATCTTGTGTATGGTATTGTATAGTTGTCCGATTCCAATAAAACTTTATAAAATAATAAAAAACATAGAAAACTTATAAATACAAGTTTTGGGGACGTATGCATTGAAAACAAAAAAGTTTTTCTCACTAAAACTAGTTTTTGACCGATCGTTGTTGTGGCAGCTATATGCCGTGTTTCGATTCTGCCGGTTTTAACAACAAAGTTTGGTCAAGATAGCTGATAGATAGAACTGAAGGACGGACGAGTGGACGGAGAATCTGGACAATTTTAAGATACCCTCTGCAAGGGTATAAGAACTAAAACTTCGTTACATTGCAGCTCCATTGAATTAATTCATACTTTTGATGTCGTTTTTTGCAAACATTTAACTATTGTAACCATCCCACATTGGCGGTGTGGCCGTTTCTGCAGAGCTGTTTTTCGCGTTTTTATACCCTGTACCCATTAAAAATGGGTAAAAGGGGATAATGAAGTTGTGCAAATGTATGTAACAGGGAGAAGGAAACATCTCCGACCCTATAAAGTATATATATTCTTGATCAGCATCAATAGCCGAGTCGATTTAGCCATGTCCGTCTGTCCGTCCGTCCGTCTGTCCGTCTGTCTGTATGAACGCGTCGATCTCAGAGATGGTAAGAGATAGAGGTTTGACATGTATGGGACAAATGCTTCTTTTATCTGTACGCAGATCAAGTTTGTTTCAAATTTTGGACACGCCCCCTCCCGCCCCCGCAATTTGGAAAAAACGTTATATCTCCCACAGTTTTGAAGATAGACGATTCATGCTTTTTAGAGATAGTTATTGTAGTAATTAGCAATAAATCGATTTGCCGAAGAAATGATAAAAATCGGATGAACGGTTCAGAAGTTATGAGCAAAAAAGCGAACCCCCCCCGCCACCACCCCACCCACCCAAAAAAAATGTTGGCATACTTTTCGGATGGTCACCCTAAGGAACGCAGGAGCACTATTAAACATGTTTTTTCATGACTAACGGGTTTATCGAAGTCGGTTAGAGCCGACTTTAACTTACGCTCTCGTTGTCAATTGTACAGGGTATATTGAAGTCGGGCTACTCGACTGCAACGGTCTTACTTGTTTACTGAGGGTCTCTGCAAAGACGTACACAGAAAAAAAGATCACGATATTTAGTACCAAGCTGATATTTTTTAGTATCAAATCGGCCTTCATCTGAAAAATACCCAGATGATATGTTCTAATATATGACGTTTACATTTCGAACATATGAAAGTGATATTTTGTCAGATCATCAATTTGATATATGCTAATATCAAGGATATATTTTTGAAAATTTCAAAGCTTTATTTACACAAAGCTATTTAAATCGAACAGGCTCAAAGTTCAACTTTTTATTTTTCAATAAAAAAGAAAGCGAAATTAGATCTCGACACTCCCACCGAAACGTAATTTACGGTTTTGGAAAAAAAATTTTTGTTAAATTTATAAACAATTTCAAAAATCGTCAAAAACGAAAAAATGGAAAAAAAGGGTTTTTTAAAAACGTGATATCTCAGGTTTGGTTTATCGGACAGGTATCAAGTTGATATTGGTGAAAAGTATTTTACTGTAGCTACTCAAATTATAATTTTATAGATTTTTAAATTATTTAATAATATTAAGTAATTGTTGCTAAAATTTATTTTTTTTTTTCAGTGTTAACCACCATGATATAGCTTCTAAGCATAAACAATTTATTGCCCTAAACGTAACTTAAAATTTGGGTTTTTTAAAAGATGGAGACTTTCATAGTTTAAAATTTTTGAAGCTATAAACAAATAAAAATATACCCTTAAAGAATGCTTTGCCACGCAGTAGGTTTCAAAGCTATGTGACTGAAACTTGGCCATTGTGCTTTATATTTATCAAGCTTTTCAAAAATGTCAACATCTCGCAGATCGGACGACTATATCATATAGCTGCCATATGAATGCTGAATTTGGTTGTGGTATAATATACTTTGAAAACTCTGGCCACCCTAAACCACAACAAAATTCAATTAATCAGAGCATTCGTATGGCAGCTATAAGAAATAGACGTCCGATCTTCGTGATGTTGACATTTTTGAAAAGCTTGATGTATTTAAAGCCCACTTGCCAAGTTTCAGTCATAGAGCTTTGAAACTGACTGCGTGGCAAAGCATTATTTAAGGGTATATTTTTATTTGTTTATAACTTCAAAAATTAATATCTTTTAAACTATGAAAGTCTCCATCTTTTTGAAAACACCAAATTTTAAGTTACGTTTAGGGCAATAAATTGTTTATGCTTAGAAGCTATATCATGGTGGTTAACACTGAGAAAAAATTATAAATAATTTTTAGCAACAATTACTTAATATTATTAAATAATTTAAAAATCTATAAAATTATAATTTGAGTAGCTACAGTAAAATACTTTTCACCAATATCAACTTGATACCTGTCCGATAAACCAAACCTGAGATATCACGTTTTTAAAAAACCCTTTTTTTCCATTTTTTCGTTTTTGACGATTTTTGAAATTGTTTATAAATTTAACAAAAATTTTTTTCCAAAACCGTAAATTACGTTTCGGTGGGAGTGTCGAGATCTAATTTCGGTTTCTTTTTTATTGAAAAATAAAAAGTTGAATTTTGAGCCTGTTCGATTTGAAAAAGAATGACCCAAATTGCCAATACAAAAAAACCTACACATGTAATTCACTTTTACCGTTTCAAATTTTTATAGGGACCGCACTTTTTTCACTTACTTTTTTCACCAATTGTGATTGTGTAGACGTATTGTCTAAAATAAAATAAATTTTGTGTATTTGAGGTCACAATAAAAGTAAAAAGATTTGAAAATTTTGTGTTTTAATTCAAATGGCAGTTTGCCTCTACAAACTATATTAACTACTACTACAAACTTGATAAGAAAAAATATTAAAGCCTCGTACGGAGAACGACAGAAAATGACTTTCGTCACAGTATTTCACATAAATAGAAACACTTTCTAACAGCACATGAGCATCTAAGTGTGAAAAAATGAATTTACTGTCGTTTTCCGTACGGGGCCTAAATTGATAAAAGTTAGTTAAAGTGAGTAAAAGTAAAAGCTAGTATAAAAATAATACCAAGAGTTTGACAATTGAAACATCAAATTTATCAAATTTAATACTTAAATAGAAGTGTCCGCCTGATAAGATAGTACAAATTTGATATCCTCGAAATATCATTGTAATACTTTCGAAAATATCAAATCAATACTTGGAGTATTAAGAGATTTTATGTAAATCGTTTTAAATTGGTGACTAAATAGTGTAATTTTGGGTCGATAATAGGGTTGTCAAATATTTCAAAAATATCTATATCGATATTTTTGGCGATATTGAAAAAGTATCATTTCGATATAAATATTTTGGTGTCAAAAACATCGATATTATCGATATTCACGATATTTTTCAATAAAAGCCCGGCTCTTAACAATGAACAGGTCTATTTAGGTAATTGAGGCGTCATTTGACGCGTAATAAGAACTATAGTCTGACTCCGCAAAAAAAATATAGATTTATGTATATTTATTGAATTAACAAAAGATATTTATATTTTATTTCATATATACCATAAGAAGTTCTGGAAACTTATTCATGAATTCAAATTTATGGAACGAAAGCAGTGTTTACTTTTTTAATTCATCATCTTTCAAACTACAGAATTCGAACTACAATGCATAAAAAACTTATGTATTTAAATCTTCGAAACATAAAAACCTCTGAGTTTACCAATTGTCGTTAGACAAAGATTTTAGGAAGACGCGTTGAGTTATGTGCTCATCGGTCATTCGGCTTCTGGCGTCAGAAACCACACTTTTTATAGCTTATGCCAATCGTTCCGATGGCACGGCGCTTCCCGCTGTAATAAGATATGACAATGCCAAGTCAGAAAGCACTGGCAATGCGTCTTTCTCTGCAATCCGTGGGTCCCGTTCCAGGGCAAACAACGGTAAATTCCAATTGTAGTCCAACAATTTATTCTCCTGTCCTGGAGGTTGTTGAGATATCATGGCAGTATTGTGATCAGCGAAGAGCGATCCTTCAAAAATTAGGCGACTGCCACTGTTTGACGATAGTCGTCATGCTGCAATCATGCTATTCTTTACTGTTTTAAAAAATGAGCTGCACTTTAGCCAAGCATCTCCATGCTTTGCGATTAAGTGCGCCTTTATGTTTGTTGAGTTGCCATGGTCCTTACACCTTTTTTTTACAGTTTACAGTTAATAAAACAACTAAAGAACATTGTGACTGAAGGCTTAAACAAAAATATATCCGAAAAATATCAGCAAAAATTATTCGATATCCGATATATCGCCTCCGAAAAATATTCGATAATGATATTCTTCATTTTGGGCAAAAATATCGATATTTCGATATATCGATAATATTTTCGACAACCCTAGTCGATAAGCTCAAGAAAAATCAAGAGGATTTTAAACTCTATATTCATTATGTAGGGGGAAATGTGGCAATGTTCTCTTCAACTTTAATATCGATTTAACTTCAAAAGTAAGTTAGGTTCATTCTGACATGAATATTTGAAATACAGGGTTGCCCATATTCGACGGACCCATCTGGCAACGCCATAACTTTTGACAGAGATGTCAGATCGCTTAATGACATACCGCGTTTGAAGCGTCAGTCCAAGCAGATTTTTACCATGGAACAATACACGCCACGCGAGCGCTCTGAAATAGTTGAAATTTATATTCAACAGAACAAGTCAATTGTGAAAACTCAACGTGCTTTTAAAAAATTAAAAATTAAGCCCATTTCACATTGAATGGGACCGTAAATAAGCAAAATTGCCGTATTTACGCCACTGAAAATCCTGAGGAGATTCAAGAAGTGCCTCTTCATGACGAAAAAGTCACAGTTTGGTGCGGCGTTAGTGCGAAAACGGTCATTGGGCCGTTTTTCTTCCAAAATGAAAATGGCCATGCTGTTACCATCAACCAGGAGCGTTATCGCGACATGATGACCAATTTTGTGATGCCAATTATTCGTCGAAAGCGTATGAGGCAGTTCTGGTTTCAACAAGACGGCGCTCCACCGCACACAAGTCGCATAACAATCGATTTTCTGAAGAAATTGTTTCCGGGCCGTTTGATGTCGAAAAGTGGTGATTTGGACTGGCCACCGCGTTCGCCCGATTTGACGCCGCCTGACTTCTTCTTGTGGGGATATTTGAAGTCAAAGGTTTACGTTAACAAGCCAAGGACCGTAGAAGAGCTCAAGGACAACATTCGTGAAGAAATAGCCGCTATTCCGGCCGAAATGTTGGCGAAATCGATGGAAAATGCTGCAAAAAGGGCACAATACGCCATCAACGCCAGAGGCGGCCATTTGAGAGATATCGTATTCAAAATTGATGTAAACAAATCTACTTGGAACAAATTAAATGATTAAGATTGCCAACCGCCAAATTTTTATTTTTTTCTTTGATTTTTTAAAAAAAAACATGGGTCCGTCGAATATGAGCAGCCCTGTATATCCAATCGAAATTAAACAATTTAATGCCCATGTATAAACTAACAGAGAAAGTTGCCTTATTGTTTTTTACATTAAACGCAACTTCTTGCCCTTAAACAACAAATAACAAAAGCTGACGATAATGACTATAAGTTACACAAGTTGGTTTAAGTTAAAGGTTTTGTTTTCAAATCAATTAAATGGGGCGTGAGCGTTAGTGTCCCGGTCTCGAACCAATTATTTTAAGAATGAGTCAACATTGGGTAGTTATCTAATTGCCAGGTCTGTTTAAACTATAAACGCCCAAAAAACAAAGTTGTGTGTTCTTTACTGTAAGTAAAGTGGCACGGTAGTTACTTTTGTTCACATGGCCGGAGAATTCTTTTGTAATTTCCTACGCAAATCGCATCTGTTACTAAGTTGATGTTTTAATCGGGGCATAATCCCGAAACGAATTTCGGCTCCGGTTCCGATACCGGTACGTCCCGAAATGAATGTTTCGGTTAAAGGTTCCATTTCAGATCAGATAGTGAATTTGAGCGATTTGGAATTAACTAGTCAAATCTTCTTGGCTTTGTATAGTCGGTTTCAATTCGCTTTATTTTCGCCATCTGATCTAGTAGGCGTGCTTTTTGGTGCCTCTTCACATATAAATTCGAGCAGTATTAATATAAAATACAAGCGTTTATACGAAAATCGCTAGTGATTTCTGTGGCACCCCCGATTATGTAAAAGATCGATACAAGTATTTTTTTGTTCAGTACTTAGCGTTACGTTAGACCTAGGGTCCAAAAGTATTGCACAAAGAAAAGTATTGTTTTCAAAAATGGATTGTTCTCGCTTTTCTATTTCCTGAAAAAACCATTTCGCAAGAGAGAACGAATTTTTTGATATTTCCAATTTGCAGAGAATCCAAATGGAATAAGAATCCGTGTTGTCCGCCTCCGCTGATTCTAATATGCGTACAATTTCGCGACTGAGTCCCACACTTTCCGGTTCAGAAGAAAGTCCTTATCTGCAGCCGCAAAATTGGAGCAAGAGTTGAAAATGTCTTCCGCCAGCAAATATTTTGGTATCCTGTAGGTTGAGCTCCAACGAGTGGGGCAATCGATGGTGTTTAATTGTCTGACTCCTAAAAAGTTGAAAGAAAATCTGGCAGCGTGTAATAGTCGTTTTATGATTGCGTTTTTGCATTACAAATGTCTGACTAAAACTACGATGCGCTCTGCAAAGGTAAAAAATCGAAACTGTACCGGTACCAACGTTTCGGTTTCGTTCCGGTTATATCGGTTCCAATAATAACGGTAAACGGTTTTGGGTTCCCAAAAACAATTTTGTTTCAATTCCGGTTCCGGTACGCGATTTGAAACGGTTTATTTCGGTTAACGGTTTCGGTTCCGGTATTATGCCCTGGTTATAATAGAAAATCATGATTTTTGCTTTCAAAGTATACTATTTTTATGAGTGTTCACAATTAATAAACTAATTTAGCTTATATTAATTACTTATAAAGTATACCTATTACCTACATACCTACAACTTGTCAGACAATCTGAGTGAACGAATAATAAGGGTTGTGTATTATAACGCTATAATTGACAACCACTTATATCTTTCTCAAAGGCAATTATTAAAGGCAAAACAGATAACATACTTTAAAGCTCAAAACACTATAACATAAACGCAGATTGTGTAAGCTTATATGACACTTCAATTGTAGATTGGTTGTTTAACAAAGTTACCTTCTACCATGCACAACAATAAATATAAATTGTCTGACAATTAATTTCATGGTGTGTATGTGAAAGGGCTCCCGCATGTTGTTAATTCAAAATGTAAACAGAAAAACAACACTCATACGCCGCATGTGAGGTAGAGCGAGAAAGTGGGGAATGCACTTGTCACAACCTTTTGTGTACCCATAGAAATGCAATTGAAATGTCTGTCGATGTTGTCTCATGGATGAAACTTGTCACATTCAAGCTTTAAAACGCCAAGGGTCTTCAAAACTGTGTAGTGTTTGTTTTGGTGTTATCGCATGGTTAAAAGATACTTCATTAAGATGAATAAACTTTTACGATGCAATAAATGAAACAGCATAAGCAACTCCTAAGCAAGCTTTTTGAACGAAGCATAAGATTCTTTACCCATCGAAACAAGATGACTCCCGCATTGATTAGTAATTAATGGAAATAAAACGAGAAGGCCAAGCTAACTTCGTCTGTGCCGAAGTTTTTATACCCTTGCAAACGTTTTAATACATCAGAGTTTAATAACGCCAGCATTAAAACAAACAATTTTTCTAAAAAAACCTACTTTTCAACCGATAGTTCCTATGGCAGCTATAAGATATAGTCATCCGATTTTGACCAAAACTTCCAAATCTGTGTAAAAGCGTTTAATATTAATAATCGCTCAAGTGGGAGACGTTAACATTAAAACAAAACAGTTTTTCTCATTAAAACCCACTTTTCGACTGATAACTCCTATGACAGCTATAAGATATAGTCATCCGATCCAGTCGGTTACGACATATTAGCAGTGTGCAGTAAAAAGAAGACTCTGTGCAAAGTTTCAGCTCGGTAGCTTTAAAACTGAGAGACTAGTTTGCGTAGAAACAGACAGACTGACAGACGGACGGACGGACGGACGGACGGACAAAGCTAAATCGACTCAGCTCGTCGCCCTGATCAAGAATATATATAGTTTATAGGGTCGGAAATGAATATTTCTATGCGTTGCAAACTTCTGGGCAAAATAATAATACCCTTTGCAAGGGTATAAAAAGAGCTTAGTCACAGATGAGAGAAATCTAGATAACACGTTTGCTCGGTGCCTCTTCGCTGCCAGCTGCGCTGCTGTGGCGCCCTGTCTTGCTCTATCGCGGTTGTATTTTGTTTGCGCCAATGATGGCTGATGGGTTTGAGTGAGACAGAGTGCAGACGGTTGGACTCCGTGACTAAGGCGGTTCGAGTTCGTGACAAAGGCGGTTGCTGTCTGAGACTGAACTGGGTTCGACCGAGCAAACGTGCAGTCTAGATAATAGATGGTAGTTGGCTTAGTGGTTGCCAATTACCCAATAATGCAATCTCTAACTGCTTAAATGTTGTACAAAATCTGGCACGAACATGTCGCAAATGTGGTTGATTTTTCAGGAGAGTGGAGAAATGCAGAGGTAATAATTTTTAAGATTTAAGCGCATACCGTTCATATTTGCCAAACGATCTAAAAAAAATATAAGGCAAGAGTTTGAGAAATATTTTGTAAGTAAAGACGAACTGTTCTTTCAATATAGTTGAATTTAAATGGAGAATAAAGAGATGAAATCAGAATCGAATAAAGGTAAGGGGATATGGTGTGGGTAACGTTTATTAACGTTCACGTTTCGGGATTCGGTTACGGTTACGGCTATAAGTATAAAATATTACATTGGCAAATCATGCAGACGAAAACGGCACCATTTGGAATCTCATTTATTCAGTAATTGTGCTTAGTTGAAATTTAAGTTTTAACTAAAAGATAAGAAACCATTTCATTTACTAATACATCATTAGGTTAGGTTAAATACAACTATTTCTTAAACAACTATTTCTTAAAAACATTTTTTGTTTGTTACCTGTGCTTTAGCGTTGAATAAAAAAATATAGTTAAAGTTTACTACACCACTAATGACTTGAAAACAGCAAAAATTAAACTTTCGTGGACCAGAACTTTCGAGATTCGTGGGGATTCGCGCTAGAATATATTTTTTTTAATTACTATGATTTCTTGTGTTTGTGAATGTCCAACTGACATGATATTTAAAAAATTTTGGGCGCAATGTCAGCATCAAGAAAAAGCTGTTTTTAGTTTGTCTCAGTTTTAAGTAAAAAAATTTATCAAAATCGGTTAAATAGGTCTCAAGAAATTAGGGTCAAAGTGCGTCAAGACATGGTAAGAAAAATCTCAAAAAAATGCAGACTAGAATTTTTTTTTGGAAAATAGCGACACAGAAAAAAAATAAGATCAAATATCAAGATGGTATTTCAATATAATTTCAATAATATCAATATTTTCATACCAAGGTGAAACTATTTAATATCAATGTGAACCTGTAGTATTAGGTCGACACTAACAATATTATATTGATATGTGAAATGTTTAAAGTGAAATGCAAAATTCCCCAGTGAAATGATTTGAGATCAAAGTAGACATCGAAATTCTAAAGCAGAGAGAGACAAAAAAATAAAAAAAAAAAAAATAAGGATGTAAATAATGATTATTTTTCATATTTTTAAAAATAAAAAAATCATCTACTTAGAATCGTCGTACAAATAAAAGAATTATACCAATTTGGTCCTACTTGCGTCTAAAATGCATATCTGCAATGATTTTTGTCTCATGATTTTTTGCACTAATTACTCAGTAATAATGATTATTTTTTGAGTGTTACTAAACACTCGGGTTTTAATGATTATCGTCTGAGCGAAAAAATTTTACTTAAAAAATAATGATTATTTTGTGTTTTATATTTTTTCGCTCAAAAATATCACTCAAGATGCTATTACGACCATTTAAAAGAAACTGGAACAAAATAACTATATATTCTTAGAAAGTGAACCAAGGCGAACGTTTTAAGCCCAAATTTGATAAAAAAAAAACTCTTCCTCTAGGAGCGATATTGGTGGACAATGTGGCAGTGGCGATCTGACACCGGTTTAATAGATGTCAACGAGATAAGACGAAAATATTATGCCAAGTTTACCGATAGAAGGAAAATCGGTACAACACCTTTTGTGCCATTGCCCCTGCCTTGAGTAGAAGGAGACTCAGTACACTTGGTCAACTTCTGCTACTCATCCACTCGGAGACATCCGGGCTAGAGATCCCAGCTCTGCTCAAATTTATTCTGTCCACAAATGGTTCCGTAACGAGGACCCCCTCAGTACTAAAAAGGGTTAACAGGGATAAATATGGCATCGCAATGGGCCCAAAGTAGCCTAAGTGGTAGAGCGACTTGGTGCCACTGCAGAAGCTTCCTTTTGTAAAGTTAATTAAATAATTTTTTTATTGTGCCCTTTTGGTTGGCCGAAAGTTGTTTTTTTGTTGCCAAGTGAAATTTTGTACTTTTGTGTGGCGGATATCTTGAAAACTAAGCAAAATTTGGAAAACTTGGTCATAATATTTTCGTCTTATCTCGTCGACATCTATTGAAACCCGGTGTCAGATCGCCACTGCCACATTGTCCACCAATATCGCTCCTAGAGGAAGAGTTTTTTTTTTTATCAAATTTGGGCTTAAAAGGTTCGCCTTGGTTCACTTTCTAAGAATATATAGTTATTTTGTTCCAGTTTCTTTTAAAATGGTCGTAATAGCATCTTGAGTGATATTTTTGAGCGAAAAAATATAAATCACAAAATAATCATTATTTTTTTGTAAATTTTTTTCGCTCAGACTATAATCATTAAAACCCGAGTGTTTAGTAACACTCAAAAAATAATCATTATGAAATGAGCAAAATAGTTAAAATTAAAAAATAATCATTAAGTTGGTAAACACTTATAATGATTACGGTCCCTGGAATTTAGATAAGGTGGTGACGTACCCACGGGGGCTTCCTTAATAGGGGGCCTTTGGAATTTTATTTTTTTAATTTTGACAGTATGAACACAGATGAGTGAAGTCTAGATAACAGGTTTGCTCGGTGCCTCTTCGCTGCCAGCTGCGCTGCTGTGGCGCTCAGGTTCAGGTTCGATTCTCGCCCTGTCTTGCTCTATCGCGGTTGTATTTTGTTTGCGCCAACTGATGGCTGATGGGTTGGAGTAAGACAGAGTTCAGAAGGTTCGACTCCCTCACGAAGGCGGTTCGAGTTCGTGACGAAGACTGATACTGAACTGGGTTCGACCGAGCAAAGCTGTAGTCTAGATATTTGATGGTCGTTGGAGAGAGGTTGTGTAGCGCACGATTTATATACCCTTGCAAAGGGTATTATAATTTTGCCCAGAAGTTTGCAACGCATAGAAATATTCATTTCCGACCCTATAAACTATATATTTTCTTGATCAGGGTGACGAGCTGAGTCGATTGAGCTTTGTCCGTCCGTCTGTCTGTCCGTCTGTCCGTCTGTCTGTCTGTTTCTACGCAAACTAGTCTCTCAGTTTTAAAGCTATCGAGCTGAAACTTTGCACAGAGTCTTTTTTTACTGCACACTGCTAATATGTCGGAACCGACCGGATCGGATGACTATATCTTATAGCTGCCATAGGAACTATCGGTCGAAAAGTGGGTTTTTATGAGAAATTTATTTTTGTTTTTAATGTTAACGTGTCTCTCTTCAGCGATTATTAATATTATACGCTTTTACACAGATTTGGAAGTTTTTGTTAAGATCGGATGACTATATCTTATAGCTGCCATAGGAACAATCGGTCGAAAAGTGGGTTTTATTTAGAAAAATTGTTTGTTTTAATGCTGGCGTTCTTAAACTCTGGTGTATTAAAACATTTGCAAGGGTATAAAAACTTCGGCAAAGACGAAGTTAGCTTGGCCTTCCCTTTTCATTGTTTTCTTTTGTTCCTCAATAACCAGCTCTGCAAGTGTTGCTGCTAACTCAGCCATAGCAGAGCAGGCTGGAGAAGAGAAGCCGAAATAGATACCGAACTGACGGATGACTCTATAGAGTACATCGCAGGCTATCTAATTAGAAGATTGTCTTTGGACTGCGCCGACAAAGAAAACGCCACATTCGCAGCAGGAGGGCTGAAGAAGTCATCCACAGAATTCGTGGCCAAAATAAAAAGGCTTGAATCAGTATTTAGCAAGTTCAATGCCAACAATATTTGCTCAAAACCATTTTTGCTGACCCAAATGATAAGAAGTACTGATAACATTGAACTAGATCCAAAAACGAAAGATTTTTTTTTTAAATGCGAATAAAATATCGTCTGAGAAATTTAAATTAAAAACTAAAACTGCAAAAACAAAAGCAAGGCTGAATGGACAAAAAAAAATTGTTAAGACATTAATATAGTACTTTGATTCATGTATTGTAAAACTTTAAAATATTATAAATCTTTTTGAATTATTTCATTTTATTTGTTAGCCAAAATCTTCCAGCTGTCTGTTAGCTCAAACAATAACAAACGCAGTGTGCCTAGCATTTGCCACTCAGAGCAACTGTCATATGTTTTAGAGAGCCGAGAGAGCGAGTTGAAAATAATTAAGACCCCTCACCACATCGGAATACGTCACCTTATAGTAAATTCACCTTGGTCTAGTCTAGTCGAAAAAAACAATAACAAAGTTCACTAGCTTCTTCTTGTAAATTTCGTCATTCGTTCCGTGTTATTGCGTGAGAAAAGTTAGTGAAAAAAGTACGGTGCCTAAAAAAATTTGAAACCGTAAAAGTGAAGTACATGTGTATATTTTTTATACCCTTGGAGAGGGTATATTAAAATTGTCCGGATGTTTGTAACGCACAGAAGGAAACATCTCCGACCACATAAAGTATATATATTCTTGATCAGCATGACGAGCTGAGTTGATATAGCCATGTCCGTCTGTACGTCCGTCCGTCCGTCTGTCCGTCTGTCCGTCTGTTTCTATGCTATCTCCTCCGTCAGTTTTAAAGCTATCTCAACCAAACTTTGCACGAAGTCTTTTGGTACAAATACGCTGCACATTTGTCGGAACCGGCCGGATCGGATGACTATAGCATATAGCTGCCAAAGGAACGATCGGTTGAAAAAGTAGTTTTAGTGAGAAAAACTTTTTAGTTTTCAATGCTATCGCTCCCAACCCCCGTATTTATAAGTTTTCTATGATTTCACATAATTTCACCGAGCATTATCAAAATCGGACAACTATATAGTATAGCTGCCATACAAAAGATAGGTCTGAAAAAAAGTCTTAGTAAGAAAATCTTTTTTGTTTTCAATGCTATCGCTCCCACTTTGTACAGATCTATATTATATACTACCACACAATTTTGTCAAGTTTGATTTAAATCGGCCAATCAGCATATCAAACTGGCAGCATATATCATGCTCCAAGGGTATATAAACTTCGGTACAGCCGAAGTTAGCTTCCCTCTATTTTTTTGTATTGACAATTCGTATTTGGAAATTTACAAATTGTAAAAAGATAGGCTATTGCCTTTATTCAGTCGCTATACCCCCCTGCGGAATACCCACTAAGATAATATTACACACACACATACATACATATATATTGTGCGTGCTTTTTCACCTTATGCCTCTACATACACAGTTGTGATGTTATATCAAATTTTTATTAAGCAAATTTCACGTCTGCCTACGTCTTCTAAATTATTTGTAAGCTTTTACATTACTTCTTATTATTTCACCACTACGTATGAGGCTGTACCGTTTCTGTGTGTAAATATAGCTTTGAAATTTCAAAAATATATCCTTAATATTAGCAAATATCAAATTGTTGATCTGACAAAGTATCACTTTTATATGTTCGAAATGTAAACGTCATATATTCGAACATATCATCTGGGTATTTTTCAGATGAAGGCCGATTTGATACTAAACAAGTTAGAATGTCGGTCAAGCCCGACTATATTTATACTCTGTACCTAGAGTAGGAGATAAATGCAGAGCTGCTGCTGCGCTCATCTCAAAGTTTCTCTCACTCCCCCTCTCTCTCTCTCTCTTTTCTCTCTCTAATATTGTGCGTTGGTTGTGAGTGGGTGGGAGGGGGTGGCGGGGGGTAATTCACTTATTTGATCATAACTTGAGAACCGCTCATCCGATCTTTGTCATTTCTTCGGCAAATAGATACATATTACTAATGACTAACTATCTCTGGAAAGTATGAATCATCTATCTACAAAACTGTGGGAGATATGACGTGTTTTCAAATTTCGGGGGCGGGAGGGGGCGTGGCAAAAATTGAAAATAAACTTGATCTGCCTGCAAGTATAAGAAGTATTTGTCCCATACATGTCAAACCTCCATCTCTTATCATCTCTGAGACGGACGGACAGACGGACATGGCTATATCGACTCGTCTGTTGATGCTGATCAAGAATATATATACTTTATAGGGTCGGAAATGATTCCTTCTCACTGTTTGTACCTTTGCACAAACTTAATATACTCTATGTACCTTCGGTACAGAGTATAAAAATATCAGCTTGGTACTAAATATCGTGATCTGT
>JAEIFU010003984.1:0-21311 GCA_018904235.1 Lordiphosa stackelbergi | reverse complement strand
TGTACATAGGTGTATATCGTACCCAGTTCAAGTTTGTTTCAGATTTGCAAAATTCCCCCCCCCAAAACTCCCTTAAACCGCAAAGAACTGTCAGACACACAATTTTAAAGTTCAACCACGTAGCTTTATATATAGGCCTAAAAATCTATCTATTCTGAAAAGCGCAATAAGATCCGACCAAGAACACCAAAGTTATGCCCGAAACAATTTAGCTTGTGAGAGGGAGGGGCCTATTTCAGAGTCAGTGAGCGTTCGCACATGTGGGTTTAAGTGTGTCTCAATTGTACAGGTTATTTTGGAGTCGGGCCACTCGACTGCAACGCTCTTACTTGTTATACCCTGTTCGTATTAAAATGGGAAAAAGGGGATCATGAAGTTGTGCAAATGTAATGTAGATAAAAATATAAAATTCTTAAAATACATACATATGATGAAATTGTTTACAATACAGAAATCATGTTCCGTTTTAATAAAAGTATTTCATTTTTTTTTTAAATACATACATAATGTGCATTTCCAAAAAAAAGGTCCACTTTTTGTCACGTTCGAATGCAATTATTATGAAACGAACAATTGCCCAAGATCAGCCTCAGCACCAATAACGGGGCGTATTAGTAGTTATAAGTTAAGCCTGCTTAAACTTTGATTTAGACTTTTAAATGTGTTCGATGGTCCGTTCGATAGAATGCAAATGCTCATATATATGTTGAAAACGAAAATTTTAATGTTTTAGCAATATTTTTGTCAATTTTCTTATAATTTTTAGCAATTTTTAGGAACTTTTTTCCCAAATCTAGCAATTTTTGCTTGGGAGATTCTGGCAGCACTGCACGGCAGGCGTCAAGTATTTCATTCAAGTATTTCAATTCTCAAACTTTGCCGTTCGGATTCGGCGTTAAACTGTCCAATCAGCTGTTCTTTGTATACGTTAGTGTGATCGTAAACTTCATCCGTCAGTGGAACAAAGTAAATTTACTTTTTGAGAATCACCTCAAGAACGCGCCAGTGGAACAAGGGTATTAGTCCAAAATGGGTTCTGAGAATGAGCACGGTCATGCCAACTCGATTTTTAAAAACAGCTGATAAATTCTCGCAGGGGCTCAGAGAATTCTAAAACATGTTAAATAATTCTCTGATTCCCTGTGAGCATTATGCACACAAAAATGGAAACAAAGAAGACCAAAAAAAGAACCAAAAACTCCAGGCGGTTGCGTTCCAACCCATTAGTTTCTCCTCCTCTGATACGCCCGCCCAGTATGTTTAATCTCCTGTCTATGCAACTTCCATTTCCAATTTTATAAACTGTGTTTATTTTCCATTTATACAATTTTTTCTCCCAATCTTAAACTATTCTCTTGGCGATTAGGCACGAATCAAGAAATAATTCATAAGATGAATGAATCTACATATACTGAAGAAATAGTTTTTATTTCCAGAGACGACAAACTCTTGAAAGATCCTTTTAATATCCCACTTTTAATTACGAAATATCATTTGTAATGATCTGAATGTTTGTTAGTTTCTCTCAACACTTTTGTCAAAGACTTGTGCACTTGAAATTTAGTATTGTTAGAAATCCAAAGGTAGAAAAGATAAGTCCGCTAACTTAAAGAGAAGTTTTATATAAAGTTCAAGTTTAGAAACGATTTCTCCTTAATCGATTCTTCCAAATAGAAACATTTTACAAATCGTTATCTTAGCTTATAAAGGATGTTTTTTTAGCAATTATCTTTTTGGCAACACTGGTTTAAACAGCTCACGCACGTGTCGTGTTTTGTTTCACTGTCAAACATGTTCAGTTTGGTCTATAATTTAACCATAAATCGTCTTACAAACGAAAGTGAGAGCAGTTTTTTTGAAGGAAGCACCTCCGACCCCATTAAGTATATATATTCGTGATCAGCATCAACAGCCGAGTCGATTTAGCCATGTCCGTCTGTCCGTCTGTCTGTCTGCATAAACGCATCGATCTCAGAGACTGTAACAGATAGAGCCACAATTTTGTTTGGCATGTATGTAAGTGTATACTGTACCCACATCGAGTTTGTTTCAGATTTGGAAAATTCCTCCTCCTCCATTTTTTAACAGCGAAAAACTGTCTTTCTTTCTGTATAAACGCGTGGATCTCACAGACTATAAGAGGTGGAGCCACAAATTTTTGCATGTATGTAGGTGTATACTGTACCCAGATCAAGTTTGCTCCAGATTTGGCAAATTCCTCCTCCTACTTCTTCTACCAGCGAAAAACTGTCAGAGCTACAATTTTTAAGCTTCGAACCTAGAGATTTAATATATATTCAGTAAGGCCCAATTTTTGTCTATTTTGTATACCACTATAAGATCTAAGAATCGTTCTGATAGTTTAGGTACGTATGTGAGTGATCGGTATTTTTCTTAGGTTCCAGTATTCTGGAAACGCAAATAACAGAAGAATACTGGAACCAAAGAAATACCGATCACTCACATTCGTACCTAAGCTATCAGAGCGATTCGCACGATCAAACTGCTACGACAAACAAAACATACAAATTGCGCATAAACCTTCAAACACGATGAAAGGATTTTTCAACAGGACCAAAAATAGACAAAGCGGATGTCAAGAATGTCATCTACAAAATACCATGCGAAGGATCTAATCACGATATTTGCAACAAAATCTACATAGGAACGACAAAATCCAAGTTAAAAACCCGAATAGCCCTACATAAATCTGACTATAAGCTACGACATCAAACACACATACAAAATACTGCGCTGGCAGCACATTGCGTAGAAAGCGGCCACTCGCCAAATTTTGAGGCAGCGACAATACTACAACAAGAGCAGCATTACAACAAACGCTTCACATTAGAAATGTTACATATCTCAAGCGTTTCAACAGACAGGAGAATCAATTTTAAGACTGATACTGAGAACTGCGCGCATTTATACAGACACTTACTCACTGACAATTAGTTGAAGACTCCACGTCACACGGTGCAGACGTGTAAAAATTGTATGTAAACTGTTTTTGTGAATTTTGTTAAAAAATTGAATGTTTAATATTGGTGTTTAAAATTTTTGTAGTTTTGCCCTGAAGACGGATGCCGAAGAGCAACCGAAATATAACGGAGAAAAAAGAAACATAATTCTTTTTTCTATCGAGCCGGAGACAATATATCTACACTTAGAAAGGTCGCCAAATCACAATTGTGTATTTGTTTAATTGTATCCATTTTTTAGTGTTAAGGTATTTAAAATAAATCGATTAATGGTCACACGGAAATCCCTGACCGGGCAGTAGAACGCAGTAGAGGACACTCTATAGACACCACGTGTAGAGACAAAGCGTATGAAGACGTTATACAAAAAAAGGAAGGCAAAGTGAAGGCTCTATAAAAGCGTGTGTAAATAGAAAACCGTGTAAATAGTAGTAGGTTGGTAAATCCCAAGATCTGTGACGCCGAAATGTAGAAACTTAGTAAACCCTGTGTCCTCTGACTTATCCGTATGTTAGCCCCGCTCTCCGGCAAAAAGCCGAAATGTCAGTAGTTAGAGGAGGAAACCATCCCGTTAAAGACCTAACAGATTACTTGGGAAAGATGCTTCCAGGTGCATCAAGCCCAACCGCTATAGTCGCCATTTCAACAACAAGTGACGCACACCACCAACTCCATTGTTTGTTGCAGCATGTCTAAAAGGCTACTTGTATTTCTTCGCTCTTGCTCTCCAATTTATGTACATGTAATCTCGATGGGGATTGTAGTAAGCACATTTGGAATAATACAAATTCGAAAGGCATGTGCCCATCCTAAAAGAATTGAATTGTGTAGAATATCCTGAAAGTCCAGATTGAATTTTCAACCTATTGTGGGGCTTACTCCAAGATTTAAAAGATTGAAAATAATTTAAAAATCAAAAAATTTTTGTTCATCTTTTAACCTCTGCGAAAAGCCTTCAAAGTTTCCACAAATATTACGAATACGACACGTTCACCTTATCAAAAATCAATGAATTCTCCGTATCATTTCAAAAGTTGCCCAATTTGAATTTAAACGAGCAACATACAAAAATGGAGCAGAAAGCGTTTATATGGGACTAAATTTTTAAGAACGTCCATTTTAAAAAGTGCGACTAGTGTGGCTCGCTGGTTGGAGTCAGCATGGTTGAAGAGCAGGGTTCCAACAAGGGTCATGTCCGCATGAACGCACGGAAGCATCACAGTAAAAATAGATTATACGCAGGAACGGCTGCAACCGTGATGCGCAGCACTTCAGTTCAGTTCGTGTGGGACCTCTTCAAAAATATCCTGATAGCCTCTTAGTGTAGGGCCAAAACTTGATTTTATCTAGAATTGAACAGCGCAGAAAACTAAAAATTTTGCCGTAATATACGATTTTTACTAAATATATATTTAGAAAATATAATTTCCATATTGTCTTGGGTATATAAAAAGAACAATATTTTAAATGGTCATGGTAACTTTTTGTCAAATGTTATGACTTCAAACCAAGTCTACGCCAACTACTTAAAAATTAATCATGTAGGCAAGGGCAACAGTACGTATGAGTGCTAAACTTTGAAGCCTTGGAGCCGTGAAACCTGAATAACGACCATCTAGTATCTAGAGAGCACGTTTGCTCAATCCCTCTTCGTCAGTGAAACGGGGTTCGACCGGATCGAGTTTGAGACGGAGTCAGTTGCAGTCTGAAACTGAACTTGGTTCGACCTAGCAAACGTGCAGTCTAGATATTAGATGTTCGTTGACATTGTTGGAGGTTTCAGGATTCTTGCAGTGGGAAAAATAAGTCACATGACAACTACGACTTTCAGGAAAATAATACAATGCGTTTATTCAATGATTGTGTCTTGCTACGTCTACTGACTAAACTCTAATGGCCGACGACTCTTACATTCTTGAGTGTGACCATATTGTTACTTTGTTATAAATGCCTTCAGATACGTTATTTTCAACAGACCTGAATAGAGTGGTTGGAAAGTTGGAACCGTTAGGCCCATAGAGCAGATAAACCTTAATAGACCCATTCTACCCCTTAGACCAGTGGTGCTGACTATTGAATCCCTCTGAGAACGAGGTCGATCTAGTTGTCAGATTGGCCGAATGAAGTCTTTGGTATTGTTGGAAACTAAGCGTAAATATATGTTCAGACATAAAATGATGAGCTATCCGGAGCTTGAAAACCGAAAAACGTCAGTATTACCACAGCAAACTTCATCATGCAACCTCCAATAGACAAACATGGAACTATTTTAAGAATTTGGGAGTTGGTAAACCAATGTCCTCCACAAAAATTGATGTTGACCCTGACGAACTAAACAGAAAGTTTGTACACTCACCAGTACCTGAAATTTAAAATATGTACCTTAACAGTCTTCCCTATAAAGAATGTGATAATCATTTTAGCTTTTCTTGCGTTAGTCAGTGTGATGTCTTGGAATCTATCCTTTTAATTAAGTCGAATGCTACTGGACTGGATGACATTAACCCAAAGTTTGTAAAAATAATTCTCCCAAAAATTTTGACGTACTTAACCTATATTTTTAATACCGCCTTAACCACCTCAAAATTTCCGAACTCTTGGAAATTAGCCAAGGTTGTTCCATTGCCCAAATCTACTAATGAGTACAGGCCCATATCTATACTTCCGTACTTATCTAAAATACTTGAGCATCTGATGGCAAAACAAATTAATGAATTCTTGACTTCAAATAATCTTTTTAATAACAATCAGTCAGGTTTTAGAAAAAACAGAAGTTGCATCACAGCAATTTTGAAAATAACGGAAGATATTCGAAAACAAATTGACAATGGAAATATAACATTATTAACTCTACTTGATTACAGTAAAGCATTCGACACAGTTAACCACGACGTATTATGCACTAAACTAAACCGAATGTATATGTTCTCAAGCACCGCTGTAGACTTTCTAAAATCCTATTTAAGTAATCGACAACAACTAGTAGCTACAAGTACGGCTTCCTCATCGTTTTTGACCCTTAAACGTGGTGTGCCCCAGGGTTCGATTCTCGGGCCCTTATTATTCTCTGTTTATGTCAATGACTTGCCGTCAGTCTTGTCTAATTGTGAAGTTCATATGTATGCTGATGATGTTCAACTGTATGTTTCCCGTCCCATGTCGAAGTTTAATGAATGTGTACAAATATGTAATATAGATCTATGTAAAGTTAATGACTGGGCAAATAAGAATGGCCTTGGCCTAAATCCAGTTAAGTCCAAGTGCATAGTTATAAGCAGCAAGGTTGTCAGCACCGTAGGTTTGCCATCATTGAAAGTTAACAATCTACCAATAAAGTATGTAGAGCGAGCGAGCAACCTAGGATTTACTTTTAACCAAACTTTAACTTGGAGTGATCATGTCACCGCTTCTGTAGGAAAATTGTATGGACTGCTCAGGCAACTGTATCTGACTAAAGACTTTATACCAACCAAGCTGAGACTTTTAATTGCTAAGACTTATTTAACTTCTAGACTATTTTATGGTATCGAGGTTATTGGTATTTCTGATGCCAGTAGTCAACGCAGAATGCAAGTGGCATTTAACAATATCGCAAGATATATATATGATCGAACTCGCTTTGACCGGATATCAGACGTTGCAGTAAACATATTTAACCTTCCACTACAATCTTGGATACGACTAAGAGCTTTAATACTTCTCCATAGGATTATATACACAAATGAGCCGTCGTATCTTTTTGAAATGATAAGCTTTTGCGCATCTAGGAGGACGTGTAATTTAGTGAGCTTACGATACATGCTATCCAGTTCAGAAAAACATTTCTTTATTTTCGCTGTTCGCAGTTGGAATCAACTACCACACAGTTTAAAAACAATAAACAACGCCACGCAGTTTAAATTGAAATTACAATCTCATTTTAAAAGTGAACCTTAATAAGTACTTATATGGATATAGCAGGAAGAAAAGGAAGAAAAGGGAACAAAAAAAAAAGTAAATAAATAAATAAAAAAAAAAAAAACAAAACAAACAAACCAAAAGAAAAAAAAAACAAAACCAAAAAACAAAAATTGTAATAATTATCTTTAATTTAAAATGTTTTTATTTAGTTAAGATTACAGATAAGTTAAATTTCATTTCATTGATTTTTTACGTGTTTTTTTCTAGGTATTAAGTAAAATCAATGTAAACATAAATGTCAACTTTGTTCTTGTGACTAACGCAATAATATATAAGTTTTTGTAACTTGTAGCGTTAGGATGGTCCTTCAAAATAAATAAATAAAAGTGCATTAAATATTTCTCAAGCAAGAACCACCACATGATTTGGCGTGCGTGCCTCCGTCATACAACAAAAAATGCGTGGCTTGCGGAATGGGCATGGGCAACCCTGCTCAAAATTTTCTAATTCTTGACGTAATACTGAAGTTTTGTTTATGATTCTTAGCTTTCTTAGAGATAGCATTTAATTTTCTGATACCTAACGTAACACAAAAAAGTTTAAAATGAAAAACTTTATTAAATTAAAACAACCGTTTAAATGTCATTAGATAATTTCCAATTAGTTCAAAGGAGTTTCTTTTCATAACAAAATAATTTTAATTTAAATTTCAATTCCTGGAATTGAACTTTTGGAATACTTTGATTTTCATAACATCTCCATCATTCCCAATTTAGTGTTTTGTCATTATAATTACAATAGATGCGACATGATGGATGATTTGTCATAAAAGCTCGCAACTCCCACGTAGAGGTCAATGTTACGCATAAATTCAATTAAATTGTTTTTGGTTTTGCCTTAAAGTAGGCAATGCCATTTTGCATTTGTGACATTTAATATGACTGTCAACTCGTCCTCGTGTCTGTGTGTGGGCCTAATTGCTTTAAGTGTGCATAGCTGATTATTTACCCACAAACAAGGCTATGAAAATGCCATGTAGCTTCTTACCGTCCTGACCCCTTACTGACCTGACTTGATTAATTATGAAGTGGAAAAATAAAGGCAACTTCCTTGGCCAGGCCATCATGTTGTTGACAACCTATTTATATCGTATTGCGAATGAAAAATTTAAACATTTAACGATGCCACTTCACGCCCTTAAAAAGACTTTAAAAACAATTAAAGTTTTTACTAGTTTACACTTGCAGCCAGTTTGCAGAGTTCAAATGAAATCGGACACAAATTGCACATAAATTATATAGATATAAATAATTGCATGTTATTTGCCTTTGGCCATTTAGCTTAAACTGCAAATAGAAGTCAAATAAAACAGGTTTACCCTGATGGTTGCCTCCAGACTATGACAATAAAAAACACAGAATAAATTTCGTTTTTCTGTTCGCGTCAGTTTTTGCAGTGAAGTACACATTCATGATTTGTTTTGAGTGCTTTTTATTACTCGTTAAATTGTTTAATCAATTATTTATAAGTGGACTTGAAAAACCATAATTGATTGGGTTAATGCTGTGAAAAGTAGAATACCAATTGTTATTACCAATTCAAGCCAACACCAGTCCTTTGAAAAATTTGACTAAAACAAAACTTCTTCCAAACGTCGCTGGACATTATTACACAATAGCGGAGCAAAACCAAAACACAATGAATATTCGGCTTCCAATTGGACATGTAAAGAAGTCGTTGAAGTGTGAAAGCAACAAAGTCTGCTGATGAGAGGCTCGGGAGATCTTCGAACAGTGCTGTACGGACACACCATCATGTAATTAATCTCTGTTGATTACTTTAGTTTAGAAAATAACAATTTTGCAATCCCCAAACACTTGGCGACAATTCCTTATGTAAGTCCCTCCGCTTAAATGAAAAATCAGGTCCACAGGCCGTTTTCGAGAAATCGCGTAAAAGTTAGTTTTTTGATTGGAAAGAAAAGTATCTTTTAGAATAATGTGAATATTTTCGTAATCAGTTTATCTATACTTATAAATCTGTAGGCCCGTTTGACTGACTGACATATTATCAAACCACAGCCAAAACTGCTTATCCTTAAGAACTAAGATTGGCATTGACCTTCGTTTAGTTATGCAGGCGCGCACTAAGAAAGAAAATTTGGAAAATTTGTTCGCGAAGTGGGTTAAAACGCCTTAGAAAAATTTGAATTAAATGAGCTATTGCGTTCAGTCAACATTGTTCTACGCTGTCTTGCTAAGAGCACGAGAGAGAGAGAGAGAGAGAGAGGGAACGACTCACACTCACACAAATTAGGTATGTTAAAAAAAAAAATAAATTTTTTTTTTTATGGTGTGGAAAAAAAGGGGGAGGAAAAACAAAACTTCCAAAAAAATTACGGGTTAAAAATATCACTTTGACAAATCATTCAGATAAAAGCGGCCCCATTTGGAATGTCATTTATTTAGTTAATATACTAAATTAAAATTTCTTATACAGAAGTTTATCACTGACGAATATTGCGTCCGTTATTAGTGGTAAAGGGTTATACCTGTTTAGTGTCCGTTCCAAATAGATTCGAGATGGATGGATGTTTAATGCATAAGAATCTCCTCAGTTGTCGAAGGTCTTAAAACAAATGAGAAAGGCAAAGCTAACTTCGTCTGTACCGAAGTTTTGATACACTTGAAATAGCTTGTCACAACGGTTAGCGACTTCGACCAAACTTCGGAAATCAGCTTAAAAACATGACATATTACCCATGACCGTGTTTGAGAGCGATAATATTGAGAACAAACCAGTTTTTCTCAATAAAACCCATTTTCCGAACTAACATTTGTATGGCAGCTACAAGAAGTAGTCATCCGATCCGGTCGGTTCCGACATATTAGCAGTGTGCAGTAAAAGAAGACTCTGTGCAAAGTTTCATACAAAGTTTGATAGCTACAAAACTGAGTGACTAGTTCGCGTAGAAACATACAGACGAACAGACGGAGGACGGAAAAAGCTTAATCGGCTCAGCTCGTCATGCTGATCAAGAATTTATATACTTTATGTGGTCGGAGATGATTCCTTCTATGCGTTACAAACTTCTGGGCAAAATTATAATACACTTTTCAAGTGTATAATGAGTAAAACAGTGCGGTTCCTACGATTCAACGGTGCCACGATGCATTCATACTCGGCGAGTAATTACACTAGTTTACAAAAATAAAAAAATAAATGACCCATTTCTACTGAAATATTTTTATAGTGTAGTTTGGAATAGTGATCTCAAAAATCAATTTCAAAAATTTTTTCATGGCTCCGTTTTTGAAATATGAATTTTTTCACTTTTTCGGTAGGTGGTCTTACATTTTAAGTCATATCTGACTTCTTAATTTTCAGATAGAGTCAAGCAAGATATGAATCGAAAGGCAATTGAACTGCCAGTAATTGCGTAAAACATTGTTTTTAAATCGGCTTAGTAGTTTGGATACAATACACAAAAATATTTCAAAAAATTCAATTTTTTGCTCAAAAATGCAAGAATTCTCATTTTTAAACGCATAGAAAAAATATAAAAAAATCCAAAAAATATTTTTATTTTTTCTACTAAAGAATCGCACTCCAACGAAGAAAACCAGATAACGATTATCAAAATCTATGAACAAACACAGGAGCTGTGAGCAATTTAGTGCAAAAAAATGTGGAATTTTCGTGATTATTCAAAAAATAAATTTCCCTTTGCTTCGACTTTTGTTCGGTTCTTGATTATAATATTTGTTCTGGCTTTTCGCTAACTTCATAAAATGACCAAACGACGAAGAAAAATACAAGTTTATTTTTTGTGAACACACAAAATAAACTCAAATTTGACTGTTAGTTCTTCTACTCAATTTGATCCATCGGTACGTGTGACACGATTTTCCTAACCAGCACCTTATTTTCTTCGTAAAAATGCGATTCTTAAGTAGAAAAAATAAAAACAATTTTTTGGATTTTTTTATATTTTTTCTATGCGTTTAAAAATGAAATTTCTTGCATTTTTGAGCCAAAAATTGAATTTTTTGAAATTTTTTTGTGTATTGTATCCAAACTGCTTAGCCGATTTAAAAACAATGTTCTACGCAATTACTGGCAGTTTAATTGCCTTTCGATTCATATCTTGCTTGACTCTATCTGAAAATTATGAAGTCAGATATGACTTAAAATGTAAGACCACCTACCGAAAAAATGAAAAAAATTCATATTGGTCAAAAAAAAATAGATTTTTGAGATCACTATTCCAAACTACACCAAAAAAAAAAATTTCAGTAGAAATGTGTCTTTTGGCTGTAAACTAGTGTTATCGATTACTATCACCTTACACGTGCAGACCTCTAATATGTACACTCCTGCCCAAAATTATACGACACCACGAAAATTTTAGTTTCCCCTCGTAGGAAAATGAGAAAGCATAATAAAACGAAATCGAGTATGCAGAATGAAAGCTTAATGAATTCTGCTTAAAATCTGATATTCTCATCTCTGATTGCATCTCGCGTTTTCAAGTAGCGGTAAAAAAAGCAAAGAAGTTCGATTTTTATCATGTCTGCAAGTGTATCAAAATTATACGACACATGTCAATTTGTTGGATTTAGTTAATATTTTATTCTTAGAGTGGTATATAAACAATATTTAATAAATAATAGAGCCACCTTGACCCTTTGCTACCTTGAGAAGTCTCTTAAGCATTGAATTCACTAAATTTGTAAGTAAATTTTGGTCTTAAAGAGATCATTGGGCCAAAATTTCGCTTTTGAGGGTTTCGATATTCTCAAATTTGTTGTTATTGACCTAAACACGCCTAGCTAAGATACCTAAAATGTTCTCAATTGGGTTTAGGTCAGGGGAGCATGCTGGCTGATCCAAAACATTCCTATGGTGATTAATTATGACGCGCAGTGTCTCTCTGTTCTTGTGAATATTGTAGATGAATAAAAACAAGATCTCTTTCAACATTTTCTTTCAAAAATGGCAGAAGACGATCCTCCAATACTTTTTTGTATTCTCCACCGTTCATCCTGGAGCTTGTGAAGCACTGATCAAGCGTTTCAGGCGCATAAAAGGCACCCTAAACCATTACGGATCCGCCTCCGAAATTGCGTTTGGAAAACATAAGTGGATCCTTACGCAAATCTATCCAACAGTGCCGAAACCCATCTGGGCCGTCAGGAAAAATTGATAAATATTGAACAAAGCTGTTTAAACAAAGTATAGTAAAAATTTTATACTAAGGCCCAGTTTCTCTCCAAGTTTTATTTCCACAAATTGAAGTCGTGCTGTTTTGTGGTGCGACTTTAAGAACGGAGCATTTTTTAAGACTCCCTGACAATGCACTCCGATGATTGTAGCGTCCGCCAAACAATTGTGGAGCACGAAGCAATCGAAATGCTAGCTTTAAGTATTATGCTACTTTTTCGCGGTCAAAACACTTGCGTTTTCTTCCAGAGCTGTGCTTCACACCATATTCATCCGGATTGTTAAAAAATTTGGTGATAACACAACGTGTTCGACCGATTTTCCGCGATATTTCGTTTACATTAAAGCCAACATCATTGTAGGCTCTTATCCTTCCCTTTTCCTCGTCGGATAACAAACGCCCACGCGGCATTTTATTACAAATTCATTAAATTGTTAGCAGATATATAAAAAAATTAATTGAAACCAAATCTTTTTTCCAGCCACTATATTTGAAATATGTCGTATAATTTTGATACACTTGCAGACATGATAAAAATCGAACTTCTTTGCTTTTTTTTACCGCTACTTGAAAACGCGAGATACAATCAGAGACAAGAATATCAGATTTTAAGCAGAATACATTTAGCTTTCATTCTGATACTTGATTCCGTTATATTATGCTTTCACATTTTCCTACGAGGGTCGAAACTAAAATTTTCGTGGTGTCGTATGATTTTGGGCAGGAGTGTATATCGTGGCCGTGTGTGGCCCAGCGGTTAGTGTGCTGGACTGAAAGTTCACACGCCAAGAGGTTAAGAAAAGCTTGGCTTGGCTATTTGGGGCTGTATAGCCAATTTTACATTACAATGTATATATGTAGGGGAAAATGGGGGGGTTCTGAGCCGCTGGGGTTTGTAAGCCACTCGAATATTGGCCACAAAAAAAAAAAAAAATATATAAATTTTTGTTTATGTCATGTGTCTCCCTTCTTATTACCTAACTTTTGGCAAGCAACCTATCAGTCTACACCTTCTTTGATTTCGTGAACCAGAACTCGACTTTTTAAAAAAAAAAAAGTTTAAACCATCAATAGTACGCTGGCTCTAGGTCTCGTTATGTTTGCACATAACTTCGAAAAGCAGGAACACAACACAATACAAAGGAGGCTAGGTAGTCATACAGCTGTTTCATTGGTACCTCTACCAAATCATCAGTGTCTTTCGCCTAATGTACTGGCCCCAACGACTCTTACTTCACCGTTCTTATGTGTGCCGGATTTTGCTGTCAAGTCGTTTAGGAATTCCCAAACGACTATGGCAGCTCCGGCATTGTCCGTCCGTCCGTCTGTCTGTATGAACACCTAGATCTCAGAGATGGTAATAGATAGAGGTTTGACATGTATGGGACAAGTGCTTCTTTTATCTGCACGCAAATCAAGTTTGTTTTAAATTTTGGCCACGCCCCTCCCGCCCCCCGAATTTGGAAAAAACGTTATATCTCCTACAATTTTAAAGATAGACGATTTGTACCTTTTAGAGATAGTTAGTTATTAGCAAAATGAATCGAATTGCTGAAGAAATAATAAAGATCGGATGAACGGTTCTCAAGTTAGGAGAAAAAAGTGAACCAAGCCCCCCGCTACCAACCCTCCCACCCTAAAAAAAATGTTGCATACTTTTCGGATGTTAAATATGTTTTTCATGAGTAACGGGTATATCGAAGTCGGTTAGAGCCGACTTTAACTTTACGCCTCGTTTTTTAATCTTGGCTCTGTCTTCTGCTCTTGGATAGCTGCTATGAGAGAATTAGATATTAAGTAGAGTGAGGCAGAGGAGTACAAACAGAACGAAATGATGTTCTTGACTTATTAGAAACGGACTTATGTAGAACTTTATCCAAAAATATGGTCACTTTAATTTTTGGGAAGGACTTAGAATCTATGTTCTCAATTATGGGCAAGCAGTGCAATGCTACTGTAAAGTCCACTGCATTTTGATTTATTTTTACCAGCTCTGAACTCGAAACTGTCTACAAGATAAAACAACACAATTTCTAAAATTTCTTAAAATCTTGGATGCGGACAAAAAGGTAATGTTTTCTTGGAAGGTAAGTGCCCCATCATTTATTATAAACATTTCTGGAGAATATCCAAAATATCAGCTATAAGCTTTATGCTATGTCGTTTAAATTGATCGCAGAGTCTAGAATATGTAGTGCCTGCAATCGTAACCGTCTTGCATTAAATTTTCAACATTCGACAATCATGAAAAAGTTAACCAGGTATAATATAGTCCTTGGATACTTTAAGGTAATATATTAATGAATATTAAGCAAATATAAAAAACATTCAGTTTAGATTTTGTTGCTTTGTGTTTAAAAGGATTTACCATCTTTCTCAGTCTCATTTGTTGTCGTTTACATAAATTCAAATAAAACGCCAACTAGATAAGAAAAAATGTAACCAAAAGTGAAGCCAAATAGTTGGACGGCAAGGGATAATGATCTCAACTGCATGTGCTTTTAATCTAAAATTTATTACACGACTGTCGCATAATGTAAATTTAATTTTGTAACATCACAAAATATTAGCCACAAATTAAACTGGCAACGCTTGGCGTGGTAAACTAATTTGCATGCATACGAAGCCGAGTCTGGCCCAAAGGGTTGCCGGTGTGCCAGAAGAATGAGCCATTGTGTGGCCAGTTAATGAGTTTTTCAGCGAAAATAAACGAAACTAAAACAAATTTAACAACATTTTTATACCAGTTTGCCAAATTGCTAAGGATTCTATTTACATTTGCAGACAAAGGAAAGTTTTTTTACTGACAGGCACCTTTACTTTTCATTTACGTTAAAATGACAAATCAGTTTGTTTGCAGCTGCATTTTAATTGCAAGGAACAACTTTTTGCAAAAGAAACTTAAATTAGGTGGGGCAGCATAAAAACTGTCAATAACTAGGTGCAGCTTTTGTCTTTTAATGCCTAACATTTAAAGAAATAAAATTGTATGTCCTCGGACAGCTGAGTTCTTTTTTCAGCAAATACAAGAACTCTGTGGACTATTTATCTGCAAATACAAAGTCTTTGTGCAGTCTTGGAGCATTGTGAAATTTAATATTTAAGCTCTGTGCTTTGGTGTGAAGTGAGTTAATCCGAATCCCACCCAAGCGAAAGAGCAAAATCATAAATTATGTTAAATGCAATTTTATTGCATACTTACACTGGCAGCGAGTGCGTTGCGTGGCTGCCAACTGACGCCAAAAAGTCAAGTAAAAACAACAATTGTAGCTACAGTCAGAAGACCAGAAGGCAGACAGCAGTCTGAACTGCCGGAACAACAACGGAAATGGCAAAAACAACGCGGCGCGCATTTCGCGCTACTTGAACAGAAAAAATGCATTTGAATGCCATATAAATTTCGCACACTCAAAACACAATAACAACTAAAAAGGGCGTACGCAGAAGGGAGCAGAAAGGGGCGAAAATTTAAAACAAAATTTTGTTTTGAATATAATGTTAAATTCAATCGAATGAAAAACGAAAACGTTGCGCAGCACTGCTTCTGACAGGCACAAAGAAAGGAGAGCGAACGAGCAAGAGTGAGCGCAGCTAACCAAAATCTTTATCCTCCCCTTTTTTCCTTATACATATATGATATAATGCTGGCTAGTTTAGCAGAACAAATAATGCACGACTTTGGCTCAAATTTGACAGCATCAAGTTTTAATTTTTTTCTATAACCAAAGGTGTGGGACAAGATAAGTAAAATTATTGCAATTTTAGCAACTGCAAAAGTTGCAACAACAAGAATGCAGAGCCAACTTTTAGTCTTTAGTGATTTTTATTCTATTTGGATTTAATGTTAATTTGAAGTTGAAAAACAACAATTAAGCATTGACTAAACTTTTGTCTCACTAGTTAGATCTAATCTGTTAGAGAAAGATGCTTTTTTATGTGGATTTGTTCTTGATCCGAGATATGATCTTTCTTTCTGCAGAGGAAAATATTAAATGTATTAAATTGTTATGAAATCCGCCCAATTAAATAATGGACAACAATAATTTTATTGAATTATCAGTTCAAAGTCAAGTTTGTCGGAAATTTTTAGTGATTTAAGCCAGAGTTCCTACTCGCCAATTCACACTGAATGCTTGCCGAAGTCATGCTTCACTGTGTGCTAAAGAGAGACACAGTCAAATTTTTGCGCCCTCTTATTGGGAAACAATGATTTAGACGAAATGAAACAGTTCTAATAAAAGAAAAATTTGACATCTTCATTAGAAATATGTTTCTAAAACAAAAAAAATTGCTTAGCAAGGTAGACATATTGAAACGGTGGAAAAAAAATTAAACCACATTTCCACATCTTTTTAAGTTATCAAAACTTGTGCTAATAGTACCACCCACACATGTAAGTGTTGAGCGATTGTTTTCAGGAGTACAATTTATAAAGAATCCTCGCAGAGGTCGCTTTGACTATCAAACTCTAAATGCTTTTATGCTATTTAGAATTATTAACAATCTCGATTAAGATATCATTTCTGAGAATATACATTTGTTTCTTAGTGGTACATAACGGCAAATAGTATACACGTTTACCAATGTATATTTATGTAATAAAACTTAACATGATACTTTTGTGGAATGGTTTTCTATCTTTTAGTTAAAACTTATATTGTTAAACTTTAAAATACGAAAATACTGAATAAATGGGATTGGAAATGGGGGGACGCTTTTGTCTGCTTGATTTGTCAAAGTGATATTTTATACTAATAACCGAAACCCGAAACAGAATTAGAATAATAACCGTAACCCGTACCGTAACCGATATCTCATGACCATAATAAAACCCTAAACGGAAAATAGCGAACGGCCAAAACAGTAACAGCAACCCGGTTTCGGTTTTAGTCTCTGGTCAACACACCTGACGAAAGGTAGACCGAGTATATTAAATTTGTGCAAAAGTATGTAACAGCAAGAAGAAAGCATTTCCGACCCCATAAAGTATATACATTCTTGATCAGCATAATTTCAGCCGAGTCGATATAGCCATGTCCGTCCTTCCGTATGAACAAACAGATCTTGGAGATGGTAAGAGAAAGATGAAAAAATGTTCTAATGCCATTCACATTTCTACTAAAACACCCGGAGAAATCTAGCATGAATTGGTGAGACGGAATTTGGCTTTATTTTATATTTTTATACTCTGTACCGAAGGTACATACCCAGCCTGCAATTTAGCAAACGTTATGCAAAGCAAGCTTAAAGTAAGATTGCTTTTGCAAGCGTTGTCGTATGGCAGTATACGACATTTACAAAACACTTGCTAAAGTAAGCTATTTGCGCATGTCGTTTCGGCGACCAAGAGAAATTTTGTGCTCTCCCCGCTCCGCAAAACTCGAACTTTCGCGCAGCAGCTGTAGCTGGCAAAGCAGACAAATAAAGGTAACCTTGAGCAAAGGCAAGAAAAAAAATATGTATCTTATTCTCGCTTTCTTTCTTGAAGAGCGAACAAGTGGAAATTTTTCTTTAAAAAAGTATATGAGGGCTTAAGTTTATTTAATGTCAGCAGCAATAATATTAGGAAAAAATTAATAAAGCAGATTATATACGAAAATTTATTGCGAACAAGACATGCATTCGAGCCTTTACTGTCGCCACTGCCATTCGTCGTAAGTGAGATTGCTTACATGCAGTTTAAAGTCAACTTTTTACATTTATATTTAAATTCTATTACAGAGACTTTCACTCTCATATTAAGGAAGAAAGAGTACTTTGTGTTTCCCCTTAAAGCAGGGAAAACGCTAACTTTTAATGTAATTTTATTTTTTGAATAATAAAAATAACCAACCAGAACACTCACAAATTAAATTTTTAAAACGCTTTCTGATTTCACTTACAATACGTGTTTTGTAAACGTATTTACAAAGCTTGTAGAAAGCGTATAAAAATGAATTATAAAACATGTTTTGCAAGCGACTTTTTAAGCTTATAAAGATGGGTGCGTTTCGATTATAAAACGCTTACTTTGATGCGTTTTATAAATGTCAAAGTAGCGATTTATAAGCGTTTTGCTTATATTCGAACGCTTACAAAACGTGTATTTTTATATGAAATTGTTTGCTGGGTAGAGTATATTTAGTTTGTGCAAAAGTATGTAACAGGGAGAAGGAATCATTTCCGACCCCATAAAGTATATATATTCTTGATCAGCATCAACAGCCGAGTGTCCGTCTGTCCGTCCGTCTGTCCGTCCGTATGAACAAACAGATCTCAGAGATGGTAAGAGATAGAGGTTTGGCATGTATGGGACAAATGCTTCTTATACTTGCAGGCAGCTCAAGTTTATTTTCAATGTTTGCCACGCCCCCTCCCGCCACCGCAATTTTGAAAAAACGTCTTATCTCTTACAGTTTTGTAGATAGATGATTCGCACCTTCTAGAGATAGTTAGTCATTAGCAATATGTATCGATTTGCCGAAGAAATGATAAAGATCGGACTAGCTGTTCTCAAGTTAGGAGCAATTAAGTGAATCACCAACCGCCACCCCCTTCCCACCCTTTCACAACCAACGCCGCACAATGTTAGAGAGAGAGAGGAGAGAGAGAGATAGAGAGAGAAAACTTAGATATGAGCGCAGCATCAGCAGAGCATTCAGTTCTTTTTCTAGGTACAGAGTATGTTATAGTCGGGCTTGACCGACTTTCTTATTTGTTTTCTTTTTGATTTTTTAAAACGAAAACTGCTCGAATACGAGAAGACAATCGATTTCAGTATTTTTGGCTTGGATCCAACAATATTCTATCTTACCGTACTTTTGTTATCAAAACTGATTTGAAACTATCTGAGTGTATGGTTTTACACACTTAAAGGATCATTTTACTTTGAATATTACACCCACAGATTAGTGTTGGTTGTTAATGAGTGAGTGAACAAAATTGAGTTGTTCTTCAAATTGATCTTTGTTCAGTTTTTCACTTGTTCTTGTTCGGGTTTTCTTGTGTTTTGTATTCTCAGCGAGAGAGAGATAAAAGTGTATGAGCGTGTATTACTGTTTGGCCCCCAATCATCGTCATCTGTGTCCTTGCTTCTGTTGTGTGTGCCAACCATTCGGCTAGTCAGTGCAGCGTGTTAATACATTCATATACAAGCGCACATAACTTCAACGGTCATGCTCAACATGTCCATAATGGGATCTTCAAAAAAATAATACCCCTCCTGCGTACGCCCTTGACAATAGTAAAGCAGACTTGATTATTTACATACAGTGAAATTGTACTTACCAAAATAATAAATATAGAATGGAAACAAAAACCGCTGAATTTGTCTGGCATTTTAATTAAGTTGGCTATAATGAAGCGAACTGCAAACAATTTGTGGCAAGCCAAAGAATTTTAAAGCGTTTCATAAAAAAATAGTCTAAATTTCTTTACAAAAATAAGAAAGTAGTTCAAAAGTGGCAGCTTATAACAATTAAATATTAATTACAATTTTATACAAAACTTGTTTATCAAAACCTGTTACAAAGCTTACACACACCGACAGCACCGGCAAATCTTCTTTGCTATTTTGTATGCCGCTGCCGCCCACACTCAGCCGGTTGCAACGTTTTTACTCTTTTGTACTCGAATGCATGCCACTTCCGGTCAAAGGAGCACACAGCTGAGAGTCGGGCCAAAAATGTTAACGACAGGAGTGCCAACTGCTGTAAGCGCAGCGCATAAAGCACAGACAAACATTGTGTGTGCAGCCATAAACAATGCCCACGTACAAAAAAAAAAGAAAGAAAAACAAACTGAAAAGAAGAGCAACAAAAGCGCCAACCAAATGGGGTTAACAAGAGCACGTCCCACCACCCCACCCAACCACTAACCACCAAATCCACTAAGAACAAAAACCTTAAATCGAAAACTTGTTATTTTACTTAATTGCTTGTCCCTAGCATGGACAATTTCCATATTTGTCTAGCGACAAAGTTACAAAGAAAAAAAAGGGAATGGGATCAGGACTTTGCATATTATTATTTAATGGCTTGGCAAACAGAGTCCAGTGGCCAGCAGAGCTTATGAAAATAGACACGCACATTCGAGGGCTTGAGTGTAAAAAGTTCATTTGGGGTGGGCAGTGATTAATGGGAAATTGGCTGCAAGTGAAAACAGAGCTTTAAGTGCATTTTGTTTCTTTTTGATTAGAGCTACCAGCTAAAGAACGAAAATCTTAGCTATAAACTACTGCACTTTCGAAATACATCAGGGCTGCCAACTAAGAGAACTATTTCAGCTTTGCAGTCTATGAAAACTAATACCAATGAGGTCATTCATCAGTTCATTTCGATTTGCAATTAATGATTTATAACTGCTCTCTTTGGCAACAACGAAGAAGTGCTAAATGAGCGCTAAACACACACACGGAACGCCAAAATGAGCGTGTGTGTTTTGCCAGCTCCTGCACTATATGATTTATTACGGTTTCTATAAAGTACTCGAACAAAAAGAGTGACTGCTAAGAGCGAAAGTAATGTACAATCATAATACAATAAGTACAAGATAAAGTGAACCAGCTTCGTTTGATTGCAAATCGCTTATACATTAATCAACACCCGAATAAACAGGCTTTGCCCTCAATGGATCTTGCGCTCTTTGAATGTTACTGTGTGGCAAAGCTTTCTTTATGTATATTTTTATTTGTTTATAACTTCAAAAATTATCATCTTTTAAACTATGAAAGTCTCCATCTTTGAAACACCAAATTTTAAGTTACGTTTAGGCAATAAATTGTACATCCTTAGAGCTATATCATGGTGGTTAACACTGGGAAAAATTATAAATAATTTTTAGCAACAACTACTTAATATTATTAAATAATTTAAAAATCTATAAAAATATAATTTGAGTAGCTACAGTAAAATACTTTTCACCAATATCAACTTGATACCTGTCCGATAAACTAAACCTGAGATATCACGTTTTAAAACCCCCTTTATTCCATTTTTTCGTTTATGACGATTTTTAAAATTGTTTATAAATTTAAAAAATATTTTTTCCAAAACCGTAAATTACGTTTCGTGGGAGTGTCGATATCTAATTTCTTATTTTTTTTTTATTGAAAAATAAAAGTTGAATTTTGAGCCTGTTCGATTTGAAACAGAATAACCCATAGTCAACATGTTAACCGATGAGTTTAATTCAATCCAATTGTTTTGACTCTGAGTGTAATCATGTTC
>JAEIFU010003983.1:0-21326 GCA_018904235.1 Lordiphosa stackelbergi | reverse complement strand
ACGCTTTTAGTCCACTCTATTGCCTAAGTAAGCATATATCGAGCTAAAGTCAAGCTCTCCTGGGCCTAACTCGTAAGTGAATCCTCTCGTTCTTTGAGAAAATTTGAATAACCCGATTCACCGACTTCTGACGTCGCTAATCTATTAATTCGAGTTCCCCCCTTTGGAAAATGTCTGGCTAGGCCTTTGTGGCTTTGCATTTACATATGCTTAGCAATTTGACTTTGATTATATTGTACGTGTACGTACATATAATATATGTATCTGTACGTATTTATCCGAGTGCGCGTATGTAACGTGCATTGTTCTAATTAAAAACAACAAACAAAAAAAGCAAAAAAAACCAGACGTAGGTGTGTAAGACACAGTTAAGGACAGACAATGCTAATTAAATTAAAGACAGTGGCAAGCTTGCGCATTTCTAATGGCAAAGATTCTTCCACAAGACAGAAACAGCAACACAGACTGCACCCAAGGCTGGCCAAGCTCTCAGAGCACACAGCAATGACCCAGAAGGCGACTCAGGCGAGATGCAGTCAGCAGCAACAGCGGCAGCGGCAGCTTGTAGATACAAATGTATCTTTGAACTACAGCCAGGGTTAATGCTGCTTTTGTGACTTTTAAGGCTATTTTTGGGAATGCATAATATAAATCCAACTAAAGGGAAACATGTTTTGTGCCCCTTCAGCTGTTTAAATAAAACCTAAATGCCTGCGTCGTGAAAAGTAAACTGCCCTAGATTCTTGATTCTTTTGTGTAGAAATGCCTCTTTTTTTTTCAATATAAGGAAAATCAAAATAAATTCGTAGCAAGCATTCTGGTTCGCCTTGGGCACAAATATATTTTTTATTTATTTAAATTTTCATCGCATTCGTTGTCAAGCGTCCAAGAGTTTTATTTTAGACCCGAAATAAATGCTCACATTTAGCTAACTAAATTATTGATATTCTACTATACTTAATTCTTGGAGTTGTATTAATGCTTTCTTTTGTCTCTTTTGTTTTGCAGGTAAGCTACGTCGTGAACTGTTGATGTTGTTGTATGTGTGAGTATTCTCTAAAAACCAACCCAAACGTTTGTGACGACAAACCAAATCAAAGAAAAACGCGTTTCACTTTCACGCTTTAAAAGCAGAGGCGCAAAACACACGCATAGATAGATACTCGTAACGAGATACAAAGATTCATAGATACAAACGCATTGAGTGAAAATGAAATGACTTTGTTTGGCTTTCACAAAGTGTTAACTGGGGAACTGCAATTGGCAATTTTAATCAAGCTAAAAGTGTAGATAAGTTTAGGTTAGATTAGACCTCAACAAGCAAGCATAGACTGGGAAACGACGACGAAATACCCCAAAAGCGTTGATTTGTAGTTGAGATGGGCACGGGCATTCCGAATCTAAATTTTCAATTAAATCCCGTCCCGATCTCTTTCTAAATGTACAACTCCTCTATTCATGTCCCGTTCCGTTTACAGCGAAGTACAAGGGTATGGCTGGGATGTATGTCCGGGATGATCATCTACAGGATTTGCCCAAATCCCAATATGAAAAAAACATTGTGCAAATAATTGTCGATAAGTAAGTTCGTTCGAGCAGGGACGTGGACTTTTAAAAACTTTCGTCTTAGACTAGGATATCTAGACCAGCGAAGGTCAACGGATCCCCCCCGGGAGGCAAAGACATTTCACTATTTACACATATACGAGCCGAACGCATGCCGAATTTAAAGAGAAGGGAGCAAAAAACCAGTCGCTGGCTAGCCTCAGGTCGAAGCAAATTCACGGCATACCAATACCTCTGACCTTTTGGCCATGCTCTCGTGGGCCAACGCTGATCTAGACCCAACAACATTGTGGACTAAGCGCTAACATTTGAGGAGTCTTTCCAGTCGCCTTGCTGATTAAAAAGATTGGTGATTAAAGAAGACTCGAAAGTGAATCGTGCATAGGTAATTCATTGAAATAAGACTAAGAGACGCAACGAAAATTGATCGCGCGGGTGTTGATAATGATTGTTTTTGACTTTAGTCGAAACTGATAGTAAACGACTGCGATCACACATAAATGACTTCCTCATCGAAGTGTCATAAAGACTCTTTCAATGAATACCATTTTCCCCGACGAAAGATCTTTCGAGCTGAAAACGAGCGCACTTATGGCTATTTTAACAGTCAGAGAAGTCGATAAGACTCAAATACGATCAAAAATTTTTGAAGCTGTGGGATAATATATATAAATATAATATATGACATAGTGAAAGCTTTGAGCGAAGCGAGTTGCATTGATCAATTTTAATTTGCTGCCAGAATTTACCATAATTTAATCATACAAGAAGAGCCCGGAAGAAGAATGCAACTCAGAGAGCGCGAGCTTTATTTTCTGTAATTATTGTGAGCGCAATTCCTTGAGAGCAGCGAGTTGCATTGGTCTAATTCAGGGATGCAAACCGGTTCTGAACCGAACCGAACCGTAACCGAACCGCTTTTTCCATCTAATCAATCGAACCGACGTCCTTTGAAAATGCTGAGCCGAACCGAAACTAATAATCAAAACGGTTCGGTTCGGTTCAGTTGGCTGAACTCAGGAATTTTGAATTGTGAATTTCTGAATTAGTTATTTTCCGAGTTTGGGATAAATTAAGTTTCACTGATCGACCCTCAAGGGAGAACACTCATAGACACAATTGATCTTTTAAGGATGATTTGTCAACCGCTTTAAAAGATGTGTACATCTCCAGCAATTACCCGATGACCTCTTAATATCCTGTATTCAAACTTTAGTATATTTGTTCCTTAGGAATTTGCTCTCATTTGTGCGTTTATTCCATTTTTTATACGGGTTGATACTCTCAATATTCAGTACGATAATTATCGTTTGTAAGGAGCACTGATAAAAGGATTTTAAAGCTTTTAATATGTTTTTAAAAATTCAATTTCGAAAGTCACATATTCTCTTTAGAAATCATAGTATTCCGATAACGGGCCTTCATAAAATTTTAAATAAATTAAGAGTGAACCACTGAACCAATGAGCCGAACCAGTCCCTATTTCCGTGCGGTTTGCATACCTGTCTAATTTAGTTATTAGTGTGGGCGTTATTTAATCAGACGAAGAATATATTGCTACAAGAGCAACGATTTACTTAGTTAAGAAAAGAAATGTGTCCAGTGTCAACCCATTCAACCGAAATCGAGATAAAAAAGGAGACAACAACAAATATGCATGATTTACAAATAGAAGAAGCTAAGAATGCAACAAAAATTACGTGCGATCTGAGCGAGTTCAAGTTTATCGCTCCGCCCTCACTCTGACACCTTTTGAGCGATTGCATTATAAAAAGGTTGCAGTGGTATATCGCTCGTTCTCGCCCAATATTATCGCATCGCTTCTCGCGCGCACTCTGACATTAGCCTAAGAGAGTGCCATACCTTCTTCATGGTATCATGATCTACACCAGGGGTGCCCAGAATGAGCTTACGGCCGCTTGGAATGAAATACAAATGCACAAAATATATTTTAATCAAGAACAACTACAACAAATTTGTGTGTGTGCCGCTGTAGACAGCGAAAAGCGCTCGTGTCACTGCAAGCGAGGCGAGTCCCGACTATGCTAAGCAACTTTGTTGTTGCGTTCGAGTTTGCGAGAGACATAGGAGAGAAAGAAGAGAGACATATATGATGATGTTGTTGCAGAAAGAGCGGAGAGCACGCATATGAAGGCTTATGGCTCGCGTAGGCCGTATACGCACCAGCTATTTCTTTGCGTCAACGAATGCGTGGCTTGCGGAATGGGCATGGGCACCCCTGATCTAGAGTCTAGACTAATCGATTGCGCAGTTGTTGTTGTTGTAACGACTGGGTTGGCAAGTATGTACGTAGTGTGGAAAGAAAAAGAAGAAAGAGAAAGGGAGTGAAAATTAGTAGATGTTGATAGTTTAGTTTAGGAGCCCAAGTCCAAATCGAGGAAGGTGGCAGCCTCAATGGGATTGGACCATAGTATATGGGGGGTAAGTGTGGTTGGGTTAAGCGGGCAGTTAAACAGATGTGCTGTGTCATGTGGACCTAGGCTGCATTTAGGGCAGATATCGGTAACATCTGGGTTTATGCGAGCCAGATAGCTGTTCAGCTGCCTGCTCTTTCCGGAGCGTAGTTGGGCGAGCGTTGTTCTGGTTGATCTTGGTAGATTCCTCTCGCTCGGGTCTATAGGTGGGGGTCTGCCTCCTAGGACAATATTATCATGCATAGCCTTGATGGTATTTTCTACCATAGTGGTGTGTGCTTCATTTCTGGCTATGATGCATTCGTATAGTGTCATCGGGCGCGATCCGAGGAGTCGTTCAATGAAAGGGTAAGCCGTTCTAAGATCGTAGCGTACTGGCTTGTCCCTTCTGCACATTGCTCCGGCTGTGCTTTCATGGTTTGGGTGGGATGGGTTTTGTGCATTTATAAGGAACTGCTGAGTAAGCAGCTCATTATGTGGTCTGACTGGGAGGATTTGGCGATTGCGCAGTCGACACCGCTTCTGTCAGAGTCTGCACACATTTGGTGAGCTGTTCGCTCTCACTTACGCTCTCTGGATACATTTGGGAATATGTGCGTCTCTCTCTAACCACTATGATTTCCTTCTGGCACTATAAAGTATCTTTTTGGGCACTTTCGTTTAGAACCAGTAAAAATGAGAGGCTGCGCAAATTTTATTTGTTATACTTATTCTCCTCGCGACTTTTGTAGTTCCCCTCGTTGAGGACTTTCGTGGTGACTAGCGTTGACCCACTAAATACCGCAGTAGGGGCGATAGAGGTGTCTTCTTACTATCGATGCGATGGCCCACTCCGATTGAACACATCTACAACCCAGAATTGAAATAATAATTGTCCTCATCAAGCTCGCGTTTGGCAGTAGCTTTTAATTTGGTTGAAATCTTTCGTGGTTCCCCTCGATGAGGACTTTCGTGGTGCCTCGCGTTGAGGACTTTCGTAAAGCCTCGCGTTGAGGTCTATCGTGATTCCCCTCGATGAGGACTTTCGTGGTGCCTCGCGTTGAGGACTTTCGTAAAGCCTCGCGTTGAGGTCTATCGTGATTCCCCTCGATGAGGACTTTCGTGGTGCCTCGCGTTGAGGACTTTCGTAAAGCCTCGCGTTGAGGTCTATCGTGATTCCCCTCGATGAGGACTTTCATGGTGCCTCGCGTTGAGGACTTTCGTCCTCGCGTTGAGGTCTATCGTGATTCCCCTTGTTGAGGACTTTCTTGGTGCCTCGTGTTGAGGTCTTTCGTGGTTCTCCTCGATGAAAACTTTCGTGGTGCCTCGCGTTGAGGACTTTCGTGTTGAGTTCGAGAAATAGCTAAATAACCACAGTGGGGTCGCGTTTCGCAGTCAACTTGTATGTTTTAATTTTGTAATTTTCAATGATAAAACAGTTTTGGCCCAACAACGCCCAGAAATACAAATTGAACTTTTGTTACTTACTGTTTGCAAATTTTTGACTATAAAAAAAAAACAAAAACAAAAAAAACCACCCAAAGAGATCTCACAATTCATTGCAGATCTCCCAGCCACAAGGCAGTTGCAGTTGCAGTTGCCTTCGTCCGACTCTGTTCGTTTCAGGTGCTTTGGTGGCGCAATGCTTTGGCATGTGCATGTTCATGTGCATGTGCATGTGCATGACTCGGGTGCATTGTACAACACACTCACACAACATGGCTCAATTGCCACCACAACAACAACAAGTTGTTTGGCTTTGGGTTGGGTTGGGCTTTCGGTTTGGCTTGTGTTTTGTTTGCTAAGTGAAAAGCCTTGTTTCGTTGTTGTGGACAGTCATTTTCACCAGCCGTTTGTTGTTGTTGTTGCTGTTGTTACTATTATGGTTAGGGTTCAACATGCTTTTTGCATGTGCAACCAAAGAAAATGGAAACACTTTACAGTGTTAATGACCATCCACTTACTGGTATTGCCACCACCACCACGCCGCCATGGCTGAGCAGGCCCAGCTCAATCGATATCGATAATTGGCATTTAGTAGTTCTCCTCCTGCCTTTCACTAGAAGGGGAAGTCTCTAATTTATTAATTTAATTTCAAAAATAATAACAATAAATACACCAAATGTTTGGCAACTCCTTTCACTTTTTTTTTGTCAGTTTTGTTGTTGGCCGAAAAGTTGAAACCAATCCGTCGCCGTTGTCGTGCAACGAAGCGCAAGTTGGAGTCTCCGTTTTAATAGTTTTTGGCTGCAGCTGCTGCCGCTGGTCTGGGCCAGCAGCAGAATGTTTGCCACATTGCCACAGATACGGTGAATGTTGTTGGCAGCAAGGTGGCATTTCAAAGTTCCACTGACACACAGACCAACTAAAGCGCAACGAGTGTACCCGTGCCCGAAACAACTCCGAGCCGAACACCGAAACCAACAAAAAACACAAAAAAAACGCACGAACCGCGTTGAACGAACTTTCGGTTGAGTGTGGTAAATGGATAAGTTGCCTCTTGGCTTTTGTTTTAAGTATCGCAAAGAGGTACTTACTCTTGCAAGTGCCAGGGGTAGATTAGTTTGAAAAAAGGCAGGGATTATTATATGTAATAAACCGGAAACTTGGACAACAGAGGCAAGCTATGAAGGCTGGAGTAGAGGTGGGTTTTAAGTTCACTTTATCGATAAACTAATCGTTCCCAAACTTGGTGGAACAATTATTAATGCTGATTATCCTAAATATGTAAAGTTAAAACAATCTACCTACAAAATTATGAGAGATATGAGAGTTTTCAAATTGCCGGAGATTGTAAAGGGCGGTATCAAAGTTTGAAATTATACTTGGTCAGACGGACTCAAGGGACCACGTATTAAGCTCAATTGACAGCAGATTGCCTGTATAGCATTTTCAAAGGTCTTGTGTAATTATACCCTTCTAAAGGGTATTAGATTTTGCCCAAAAGTTTGCAATGCATAGAACTATTCATTTCCGACCCTATAAACCAACGGTGGGCAGCCTTACAGCCCGGCCCGTTATTTACCTAAACCAGTGGCCGGCATAACACACATGCTCATTTTAACCTTGCGTGTGTGTGTGTAGACACGCTCATATAGCACTATTTTGTTGTTGCAAAGAGAGCAGAATAAGCTTGTACAGTGTCTGTGTCTCAACGTCGCTGCCGCTGAGCAGTATTGAATACACAAAAGATACGGACGTGCCGGACTCCGACCTAAACCCAGACGCAGTAGATATTACAACAAACACGCAAAGCAAATGTCACAAATAGGAATGTTGTAACCTTTTCGCTGCCCACCTCTGCTCTAAACTATTTATATATCTATATATATAAATCTGTACGCTCGACTGACATATTATCAACCCACAGCCAAAACGGCTTATCCTACAAATCTATGCTTTGGCATAAACCTTCGTTTAGTTATGCAGGCGCGCACTAAGAAAGAAAATTTTGACAATTTTTCCGCGAAGTGTCTGAAAAGGCCAATGAAAAAGTTTGTTGGGCCACTTGGCTGTGGCGTCACTTATGTGGGCAATGGCAATGCTGTTTTGCTAAAATCTGAGAGAGAGGTAAGCATGAGAGAAACCAACTCACACCATGTAGAATGCATGATGAAACAAAGAAGGTGAGGCGCTCTCTGCGAGCACAGTCAGATCGCGTCTAAGCATTTTCGTGTTATCGCACGCATTTCTTTTGTATTTTTGATTTGCCGACGGGAATTCTAAGGGTGTTTTTATGCACTGATCGCAATGTTGATTTTGTTGTTCCTTCTTGTTTTTTGCTCAATACGCATACTATTACATTTGTGTGTATGTGATCCCTTCGTTCTCGCGTTCTCTCTCGCGCTCTAAGCAAAAGCGCTTAGTTGAAAATGTTCACTGACCGCACCACCTTCATTGTTGCATCATAGACGTGAGCTGCAGAGGGAGGGGGAAAGCCAATTTGAATTGAATTATATTTGAAGAGTGCTAATACTGCTCCGCAATGCACAGTCTTTATATAATATCGCTATACCCAAAACTCACTATGTGGTCGTGCGGAGGAAGTATGTATTCAGCATCCACTTGACTGGGCGGGCCTAACATATAATTTCGGAATTTTCGAGCGCCAGTAAAATTTAGTTTGGTCCTTTAGGACGGGATGACGGGGAACTCAAAGCTGTCTACAAGATAAAACAACACAAAAACTTAAAATCTTGGACGCGGACGGTCTAGTAAACTATATATATAACTGACACGACCCAGCGGTGAGCCCACATTCATGCATTACAACAGCCCACAAGTATAAAAACACTATCGCTACACTTTGTATACCATACGGAGTTTTGTCAACTCTTTGAAGCTTCGTTTGTCGAAAATTCAAACTGCGTTCGTACGCTTGTTCGTTTATTGGGTTTAAACATGATGCATGCTAGAAGCACATCTGGCATAGAACTTTTGGCACCAAGAAGTAGTTGCAAAAACCTGCGATCTTCCATTCGCTGTTGTACAGGAGCGCAACGCAGGAACTGTTCTAATAGAAGGGACTTTTGCATGGGTTGTTGTTGTACGTTAAACTTCTTAAAAACGCTCGGCTTTCCCTTCCAACTTTAGTTTCCATATGCACGCTGTCAGATGGCGTTCTCTTGGCAGTGGTATTTGCACGCATGCTGGCATGGTTTCCAAAAAGAACGCATTCAGAACGTGTGCTACTAGCACGTATTTAGCATGGCATCCTGCACCTGTACTTTTAGAATGTGTGAGGCATCGCATGCCAAAGCAGTTCCAAAGGAGCGTACCCATTAGCCCAATTTGGAAAATGATTTTAAAAATATAGTAAAACACAAACTCTCGTAGTGAATATTTCATAGTAATTAATAATATTTTTTTATTTTAAAATTCAATATTGGGGTTACATACATTCTTTAGGGGTGCTCTTTGTATAAAATATAAAAAATGTCGAGAGCTCTTGGGAGTATTCTTCAGGTAAGAGCATAGCGTCGGGTCAGTCCAGCAGTCTTCGAAATATTATTATATGTTTTTTTACTTACTTTAATTACGCATTACAAAATTGATGCCCGATATTCCTCCTGGATTCAAAAATGCAAAGAGCAAAATAATTTAAATATAAAGACATATTAAACTTTCAGCATTCATTCAATTAAATACTTACCACTAACAAATATATAAAACGAGAACCACATTAAATTTTCAATTCAATGCGAGGCAAACATCAACTTCTAAGTGAAGGCAAATGAAAACGGGTGCGTGTTCCCCTTTGTTTTCTAAATTGTTATCCATTGCTTTTCGCGTGATTCTCTGTTCGGGTCTCATTTCGCATTTTGGTTTCCAAAAGCACAGGTGCTGCATGCGTGCCATTAGAAGGGACGTTTGCATGTTACGCAGATTTTATGCCTTCCAACATACTAGAAAAGGAACATGCTTGCAAAAAACGAACGATCTTTAATCGTTCGGGTCTCACTTCCAATTTTGGGTTCCTATAGCACGCGTGCTGCATGCTTGCCATTAGAAGGGACGTTTGCATGCTATGCAGATTTCTTCCCTTCCAAACCACTGCTTAAAGGAACGTGCATCCGATTTCATACAGATTGTATGCCGTCTTTCATACTGCAAAAATTTGTAGTGCATTCTTCCTTGTAAAAAGAACAGTGCCAGATGGCATTCTTTTGGGAACCACGTTCCGTAAAGTCCGACTGGGTTTTTTTATGCATTGACGCAAGTGTGCGTGCATCTCGGCATCAGTGAAATAAAAACTAATTTTAAATAGCTTTTAGTCGATTTGTTTTATTTTTTGTATATTGGAATGGCTAATAAATTGTTTAAATATACCTTTAATAAATAATATAACTTAACATACCGCACATGGAGCTGTACTTCAATAGCATTACCACTCTATAAACCTCTTAGCTCAAAGTACATTACATCGTAAAGTATCTGCATTACAACAGCGCATACGAAGTGTATCGTTTAGTGGGCGGCCCATCCACACCGTCCATTACCTTTCTTAGATTGTTATATGCAGTTGTAATGGAGCTCCGAAAAGCGTTCGGCTATCGCCCACTTGTCGATTACAAAGTAATGAGGATTCGTAAAGCTAGCAGACCACAAAGCGGCCATGCTGATGGTGAAAGTATACTGGCTTGTAATCGATGCAGTGTGGCACAAAGCCTTCGAAGCCCGCTGGGGATTGAGCTTTGTCCGTCCGTCTGTCTGTTTAAAATTATAGAGCTAAAACTAATCAGAGTCTTTATTTGACTGTTTGCAGCTAATATGTCGGAACCGACCGGCATGACTATATCTTGTAGCGGCCATAGGAACTATCGGTCGGAAAATGAGTCTAAGAGAGAAAAACATTTTTGTTTTCAATTTTATCGATACCAAACTCGGTTAATACTAATACTACATGCTTTCAAACAGATTTGCATAGTTTGGTCAAAAATCGGTTGACTATACTACTGTCAAACGTGCATAGGAACTATCGGTCGGAAAATGAATTTTAGTGAGGAAAACTTTTTTGTTATCAATGTTTATGTCCCCAAACTCGCCCAATATCAATGTTACATGCTTTCAAACAGATTTGCAAAATTTGGTCTAAATCGGATGACTATATCTTATAGCTGTCATAGGAACCATCGGTCGGAAAATGGTTCTTAGAGAGAAAAACTTTTTTGTTTTCAATTTTATCGTCCCCAAACTCGGCCAATATTAATACTACATGCTTTCAAACAGATTTGCAAAATTTGGTCAAAATCGGATGACTATATCTTATAGCTGTCATAGGAACCATCGGTCGGAAAATGGGTTTTAGAGAGAAAAACTTTTTCGTTTTCAATGTTAGTGTCCCCAAACTCGGAAAATACTAATACTAAATGCTTTCAAACAGATTTGCAAATTTGGTCAAAATCGGATGACTATATCTTATAGCTGTCATAGGAACCATCCGTCGGAAAATGGGTTTTAGTGAGAAAAACTTTTTTGTTTTCAATGTTAATGTCCCTAAACTCGGTCAATACTAATGTTACATGCTTACAAACAAATTTCCATAATTTGGTCAAAATCGGAAGAATATATCTTATAGCTCCCATAGGAACCATCGGTTGGAAATTGCGCTTTATTTAGAAAAATTTTTGATTTGAATGTGCTAGCGTTCTAAAACCATTTGCAAGGGTATAAAAACTTCGACACAGACGAAGTTTGCTAGCTAAAGGAATTTCATTCTCGAAAATTAAAGAATTAAAAATTTGAACTTGTTTACCAAAATAATTATTGACAATTCTTGGCACTGGTTGGTCAGTTTGGGTATTGTTGTTGCCGCTTTTTTTTTTCTTGCTGTGGCAAGTCAAGCATAATTGAAATTCAGCCAAATATGGCTTTAAATGCTTGTCCAACCGGAACAGTTGTATCTCATAGATGAGCAAGCCACGATTCGCTTTTTTTTTTTGGAGAACTATAATTGAAATTGAATTTCTATTTTTAATATGTGGATGTGGTTGGTGGTTGCTTGAGCACTCGAGTGAAGCGCATACGTACAGAAGCAGGCATCAGTTCATGTCGAATAAGCAGATTACGCAGCTCAAACGTCTCGCGCACTTCAATGCCCACACAATCCGTAGACAATCCCCAATTGGGCGCAGATACAGAAATCAAATTTTGTGCTGACAAATTGTGTTATACTTTCAATTGCGTAATCGTTTTATTTTTAAGTTTTAATTAGATGCAATTTCCATTGCATAATCGTTTAACTTTTGCCAACTGTTGTAACCAAAAGTTGGTCACGTTGCGACCGAAGAAAGTGAAATTACAAAATTTAACAAATTGCCCTGTCTCGGGACGGGGCGGGGAGGGGCGGGGCATTAGTTGTTATGATTAGAAACGAATTTTTGTTGAATGAAAACTAGGGGTTATTAGCCATTGGCCATTTTTGCACGTGCTGAAGCTTCTTAATCTCTCGTCGTGATTGATGAGTGTGATAAGCCTAAAATTGCATGTCAGATTTAAAAATTAATAACACATCCCCCCCCCCCCCCACTTACACATACATTTTACTGAAATCTGTGTGTGTAAGCAATTATTTGTTGTTGAAAGCTGTTGCCGAGTCTGCATCTTCATACCGGACAGAGGGGGCAATAAACTCTCGACGACTTTTGCTCGCTTGACATATAGAGAGAAAATATAATTATTTAAATTTTATTTCGAGGCAATTATTAAAAATATAAATCAGCTCCGCGATTCTAAGTAGATTCATTATTAGGTTCATCAAATGACGAATCAAATGATTTTCCCTCAATTTTCACCTAAATGGAGAAGAGGTATGGCAAATCCCAACAGTCTGAGTCAACTTTTTTGCCTCACCTACCTACCTACCTACCCACCTATGTACACATCTATAAATATTTCAAATTGTTGACAAAAACTATGCGGATATATGTGCACAGATCTCTTGTTGTGGGGAAATGAAAATATAAAACACCTGACCTTATTTACAGTCTAGATAGATATACATATACACATATACGTGCAGGTTGGCGTGTCATACTATCACTTGGATAATCCACTTTTGAATCTGGCACAATCGACAACTGTTGATACAACTGTCTTTTGTTTAACGCTCGCTCTAAATTGTGTATTTTCTTTTGTTGTTATGGAAATACTTAAAGCTTCAATTATGTTCTAGTTTTTTTTTGGAATACTTTTACTCGTTCTACAGAATGACACAAAATGAAATGAAATGGGCGTTCAAACACATATTTTTGGCCCAATTTTGAGATTTTTCTGACTAATTTTTAATTTTTGAGGAACCTTTTTATTGAAAAGTAAAAAAATTTATAAAAGGCCAGCCACTAGTCTGGTCGTGGAGATAGCCCCTCACACCTTTTTTTTACAAATTTATGTATACATATCGATTATTGATCTTAAAATGTTATTTTTAATGACTCGATTCCTCATACTCTCGAAAAAAACGACCGGCAGGGTTCTAGATCGATCGGAATAGAATTTAAACCGTTCTGTACTTAGAATTTGAAGTTTTTGTTTAAAATTTCAGAATCAAAAAACCACTAATGACTTCAACAGCGATCAAGTACATTGCGTACCTACAATAAATCCAAAAATTTAAGAAAATCCCGTTCTTAGTTCAAGTACAAAATATCTTAGATTGAGGACAAAGTAAACTCAAGCTCTACTTACACGAGTTTTTCTCTGAGTTGCTGTCAGACTGCTGTGTAAAAAGGCGTCTGAGTAGACATGAAGCTACTCAGCTGAGCGATCAGTCGAAATAGAACTGGTTCTATTTGCCCTGAGCACTCAGCTGAGTGGCATCTATCGAACTGCAGTGTGACCTAATTACAGTGCGCTGGCGTTGCCCCCTCCCGGCTTGCGATTAAACTTTTAGATCGATTAAGATATTTTTGTATGTCAAATTAATTCTTTCTCATTCGGGTGTGTCCCAGAAATCTCTAGAGGTTTTCGTGTAAACGTTATCATTTCATATTAAAGCTGTTTGAATTTATATGTTAAGGGGGGTTTCCAAGCCCGGGAAAAAAAAAAATTCCGGTCAAACTTCATATAAAATAAACTGTGGCAAAATTTTTTGGTTTACCTTTTCCTTTTTTTATGTACTCGTAGAGTAAAAAGGTATACTAAAGTCGTGCAAATGTATAAAAAAAAAAAAAAAATCATTTCCGATCTTTAGATCTCAGAGATGGTAAGAGATAGAGGTTTGACATGTATGGGACAAATGCTTCTTTTATCTGCACGCAGATCAAGTTTGTTTCAAATTTTGGCCACGCCCCCTCCCGCCCCCGCAATTTGAAAAAAACGTCATATCTCCTACAGTTTTAAAGATAGACAGTTCGTACCTTTTAGAGATAGTTAGTAATTAGCAAAATGTATCGATTTGCCGAAAAATGATAAAGATCGGATGAATGGTTCTCAAGTTATGAGCAAAAAAAAACAACCCCCAAAACCACCCCCCCCCCACCCCCTCCCCCCAACCTAAAAAATAAGTTGCATACTTTTCGGATGGTCACTCTAAGGCAGGAACACAGTTAAACATGTTTTTTCATGAGTAACGGGTATATCGAAGTCGGTTAGAGCCGACTTTAACTTACGCTCTCGTTTTATTTTGAGCTGTCATCTGGCTGGGGAACCATCAGCGTGCAAAGATTGGTAGGGGATGGTGCCAAAGGCACACTTATGCCAAATTGATGAGGCCGCCAGAGGGATGCTGTCCATAGAAAAAAAGGTCGGAGAGATGTCGTTGTTTAAGACGCGTTCTTAATCTGTGTGTCGCCAGATCATAGGCAAATCTATTGGAGTGGTGCACCAATTGGTCATGATTCCTGCTGGTGTGCATATTGATTTGGACGCAAAATGGCAAAGCGTCCACACTGCGGTATATATGTATGTAGTTGTATGCCCCACATAGAAGACTCTAGTTTCTTGAGGGCAGTGGATCATGCCGTACCCCATAACGGGATCGCCCAGATAAACCGCTACTAGGACTAAGAAGCCAAAGAAGCTCCACTGCCGTAGCTACTGCCCGAGTCACATGGACTTTCCTGATCAACCGGCGGTCCAGAGACATGCCAAGGTACCGCGGTATCTATATATGGGACTCTTGATCCTAGGAGTCGCACTTAAGTAATTTTCGTATGGTATTGGCTATGTTCCAGCGCAAGGTATACTAAACAAGGTAGGCTCACTTGCTCTCTCACAACTCCTTATATTTGTGTCAAAGAGGAGCTAATATATTGCAATACAAAGCCTACTAAACTACTAAGTAAAACACAAAAATTCGGGGGAAATGCTTCGCTTCAACATTTGCTTACTGACTGAAATTTAACAAGTTGTCAAGAGAGCGAGAGAGTGCGTAGGCCTACCTTGTTTGGTATACCTTGTTCCAGCGGTTCTCCCATCGACCAAAACCAAGGTACTGATCCGGCCACAAAATCTGTAAAATAAATGCGAATGAATTTAGGCATTCTCAGACTCTGAGAGACTTCATTTGACTGGCGTACAACCAATAGGTCATACTACTTTGGAGATGATCGCATTATAAAGTAATCCAGTTAACAACATGCTGCAGTGATGTTTTGTTCCATCCGGGACACACTGCAAAGTGTCATGCTCAGCCATCGTCCTATCATCCCCAAGTACAAAGTATGTAGCACCTACCGCAAATATTATTTTTAATTTTTTTAAATTTATTTAAATTCAAAAAGTTAACAGTGCGTAACAGCTGATTGATCAGAGTGACCTTGCAACCTTTTAGTTGCATGGTCAGACTGTTTGTACTAACAAATTCCCCCGGCAGGAATTTTCCGGTAGTATACAGGCCTTTAAGGGGTAAAATACCCCAAAAAAAAAATAAAATAAAAAAGAGGATTTAAACCGCGTGCTAAAGCTTAGTAGATTTGATGTTTTCCTTTCACATAATCTAGTAGGCTGTCGGATTCTTAGCACTTCGCAAATAAAATAGTCTCAGTTTAGTTTCTAAGCTCAATCGTTTATACAAAAATCTTTAGAGATTTCCAGGACACCCCTGATTAAGATTGTTTTTCATAGTATCTTACTGTTCATGAATATGTATAGCAGCAGCACAGATGTGCAGGGCCTTCCCTCCCCTCATTTTTTGTCAACTATTTCATATTCATTCAGCTGGTATGTATCTCCGCTCAATTGAATGAAAACAAAAGGTATTTTCTGTGTTCAAAATATTTGTGAACCTCCGTCAGATTCTGGGTAAATACAGCCGTGCAAATTTGTTTCATTTGGCATTTGTGCAAATATTATTCTTATCAATTTTGACAAATTCTCTCATTGATTCAAGCTGTTTTCTTTCTGCCTAGGAAATAAATACAGAAATACAAATTCCAAATTGTTTTATAGCGTGACGTTTGGCAGAAGCATGCTAGTTATAATTACAGCCATGTGACTATGTATCTGCATTTATAGGAATTAAAGTTACGGCCTGACGGATTTGGGAGTTGGAAGAAGGTGGAGAAGGTGTGTCTGCCTCCACCGGCCTACCTCTACCTCTATCAGTATGGCAAATTTTTTTCTACGAATCAATTAAAATCGTTTACAACAAACTTGTAGATACTTGAGACATGCGTTAGAATGCGGCAGACCTTGGAGTCTCTTGATCAATTTGAAAGGCAAAACTCGAAATTTTCGCTGTTATTTTCGCAGTTAAGTTCTTGTTTTTGTTCATTTTGTTTTTGGTTCCATTCATATTTAGTAGTTGTTGTTGTTGTTGTGATTGTCATGCTAGAGAGGTTGTAATTAAAATTGATAAATGATTTCGTGCCACAAATGTTCTTTTGCTTACCTAACAATTACTTCCTGAGAAACACATCTGCCATAGAATAAAGTGATCAGCGAATTAACTATCAAAACAATAACGAATTAAACAATTGTCAAATGCAACATTGTCATGATACGAGAAGATTTGATCAATATCTGGAAATGAGAAATTTCAAAGGAAAAAATTCTTGGAAAGCTAAGCGCTTTAATTCCCTCAATTGTTCAATAATTTGTATACCATTGGATTTAGAAGGAAGCATCTCTGACCATATAATGTTTACATATTCTTGATCAGCATGTCCGTCCGTCCGTTTCTATGCTATCTCCAACGTCAGTTTTTGAGCTATCTTAACCAAGTCTTTTGTCAGAACCGACTGGATCGGATGACTATAGCATTTAGTTGCCATAGGAAGATCGGACGAAAAAGTAATTTTAGTGAGAAAAACTTTTTTGTTTTCCATTCAAACGTCTCCAAACCTCTTATTTATAAGTTTTCAACGCTTTCACATAATTCTACCAAGATTTATGAAAATCGGACGGCTATATAGTATAGCTGCCTTACAAAAGATAGGTCTAAAAAAAAGTCTTAGTACGAAAAACTATTTTGTTTTCAATGCTATTGCCCCCAAACTTGTTACTGAACAATATTATATGCTACCACACAACTCAGTCAAGTTTGATCCAAATCGGATTACCATAGCATATAGTTGCCAAAGGAACCATCGGTCAAAAAATTAGTTCTAGTGAGAAAACCTTTTTTGTTTTCAATGCTAGAGTCTTTATACTTTCCAGTTATGAATATTATTTGTTTTAATAATAATTTTGAAGAGTTTGATCAAGATCGGATGAACATATCGTATAGCTGTCATATAACAAACGGGCAGGCATATATTATGCTTTAAAAGAATATAAACTTCGGTCGAGCCCTTCCTCAATTTTTTTTCTAATTTCCATAGCTGCCGTCAATAATGTACTAAGCGAGAAAGTGTCATCTCTATATTCAGAGTTGCTAACAGCGCCTACGTTATAAAGCATGAGAGAGTGACAACAGATATTGTTTCTGAAGTCAGTGCATGTTTCTCTGTGGAAGACTGAAGCAAAAACAGCAACGAAAGTGTTACGACTCCACACAAATTCTCGTTACCGAGCCGTCCACATTAAATGAATACGCAATGAGGTTTCGTTAAGCACTGAATATATTTCTTACAAATACTAGCTTATATTAACATTGGTCTTGTTTTTACCTAAGATGATCAGTCGCAGCAGGGGTTCTTTGCATGAGGTTTTTAGGAATCTATTTTTAAACAGCTAATATGAGCATAGCTAAACATTTAGCTCAGCCACTGCTTGGTGATCTTAAGGGTGAGCCCCTAAGAACCGGTTCGGTTCGGTTTTTTTGAGTCCGACGAACCGGACCATGAACCGAACCCCTAATATTTTTGACCTCTCGAACCTAAACCCGAACCGGACCGCTTTTCAAAAAATTAGGTTCGGTTCAACATATTATGTAGTTTTTCCAACGACACTTTCTGGGAAATATAGAAAGTGCTTGTAATTTCGTTCTCCAATCCTGCGACATTTCTCTAGGTCAGAATTACATCAATAAAGAAGCGAATATGGATCGAGCAGGAGAACTTTTGAATGACAACTGCAGAGCAGAACAGGAATGCAACTGATGCTCATGTGCATCAAACGCATTTCTTGATATGGATTATGAACAAGTAACCTTAATAGATTTCAGGGGGACTTTGTAATAACAGTTTGTTGTGCTGCAAAAACTCTAAATTTAGTAAATAACGAATTTTTTTTAGAGAATTTTAGTTTGACATTAGTATACTACTCTATAGAGTTCCCATACTTCTGCTTACTCACACTATATAATATCTTTTGCTTATAGAAAAATTAAAAAAAAAAATATTGCTCGACTCCACCTAAACTCGTTTGAATTGAAAACTTCAGGATTCACAATTCCTACTACTGTAGTAAGTAATTTCTCTGTCTTTTCTTTTCGATAAACGTTCCTTTATTATAAGCTTAGTGCCAATATTGGCTAAACTGCTCTTAGCCCCGAGTTTTTCAACTTTGTTAACTTCTTCTGAAGCTCCAAAAATTAATTCTTAAAGAGATTCTTAGTTCACTTTTAAATGAATCAACTTTTGATTGCAAAGAAGAGAAGTTTATAAAAACCATAGAAAGCAATGAACAAATATCAAATATAAAATCTGTAAATGATATTATAGATTCCGCATTGCCAAGAGAACAAACATACAATAAAATTTTGGAAAGGTCAAAAAACGAGGACTTAATAAAATTGACTCAACTATATGTTGATAATTGTTTGATTTTTCTGATCTAAGAGGTAGTGAAGGTAGGTAAACACCTCCTAGAAGATATAATGCTTATTAACTTAAACTTAGCAGTGATCAAAAGTTGTAAAAGTTGATTGAAATTGATAACTTAAGTAGCATTATTGAAGTATAAAATATTATTTGAACAAATTACTATTTATAAACGGAAACTATTTTGTTCAAGTTGTTGTTCGAGTGAACCGGGGTTCGAACCAAAACCTTGGGTTCAGGAGTTCCGAAAACCGGTCCGCGAACCGAACATTAAGTTTTGCAACGGGTTCGAACCCCGGACCGAACCTTCTGCAAAATTTTAGAGATTTGCAGCCTTGGTTTTTAGGGTTCTATTAATTGCAGCATTTGTTTACAATTTGTGTACATACATTTTTAGTTTGATTTAGTTTTCTCGTGTTTAAGTTTTATTTCGCGCTCTCTCACTTAAGTTCTGTTTTTGCATGTTCGCTTTATGCTTAGTCTTAGCCTTCTGCCGCTTTTGTATGCAAAACGAAAGAGCTTAGTAGTAAAGTCGCCTACACATGGCCAGTGGTTAAACATTGTAAAATTTCTATTCGTGTTTGTGCTGCAAAACTGCAACGATTAATAATTTAGTTTAAGAATTACAGTTCGAAGTTCGTGCTTATTTCGTATTTAAGTGCTTAGAAAGTTAAAAAGTCTGCCTTAATGTATGTAAGTACATGCTAATATTTACATGTCCCCTCATGAAAAGAAGCGAAAATTACAATGTACATTAATATGTCTCTATACGAGTATGCAAAGTAACACAAAATACTTATTTGCCCGGAATTCCGACTCCTTTAATCTGTGAACCGAACTATAAACGAAACCGAAGTAGGGAAAAATGCTGAACCTAAACCTGCTACGAATCTAATTTTTCGGTTTGGTACAACAAAACTTAAAACATCTTGCAAAATTGTTGTTATCTGTTCAATATTGTGCGACAAAGGCTCGAAATCGTCTGGAAAGTAGAATGGATTCTTACATATATGTATGTAGTTTTGCTCTTTTATAGGGCGATCATGCCACAAATTAAAAAAAAATGTCAAAAAACACATTATTTACGTCAACTTGATAAAAAAAAGTTGGCGATCAGAAAAAAAAAAAAAAAAAAAATGAAGCTGGTTCCAGCTGCATTGATGAATTGTTTAAGCCCAGCATTCATAAATCCAATTATTCGAAATGCGTGTGTTTCTCTGTGCTCGGTTGATGGAAGTCCGTTTTCCTAATGAACAAGCTCGGATTTCGCCAAATTCTACTGGGTATTAATCTCGAACTTATAAGGTTTATCTCAGGTGTGAAGTTTATTATGTCTCCGCTAAGAATTCAGATGAAGGGAAATACATTAACCACTACTATGCTTCTAAGAAGTAATCATTAATTTACCTTCTTTGTAAGTAATTCTTTTTTTGACTTTGATAAAATTGATTAAAATTGCTGACATACATGTGTATAGCTTGCTTACCCACTATGTTTGGACTTACGTTTTAAAATGTCATACCATTACGTACGGGCATACCGAAATAAAATAGAACCAAAACTGAACCTTTTGCCGAATCACAAGTCTAGGTACGTACCAGAACCGGAACCGGAACCGTTATTCAATTCGGTTTGATTCCCAGCTTTAATTTCTTTTAAATTTAATAAAATGTTTACTTAAAAGTTTGCTTTCGCATTTAAGAACTTGTAAGTTGTGTTTGAAGATATTCCCCAAACAATTTGAATTAATTTTGTTAATTTTGCTTTGTTCAACACAATTACCTTTTTACTTTTTTGTTTGTTAGTATCAATTAACAAAATCACTTTAAATTGAGGGCAACACTTTCTATTTTCAGTATGACTGCAATTAAATTGCTGAAATTAGTTTTATTTGTTGTTACAATCAGTGATTTAGCATTAAGCTAATCATTTAATTCTGGACACGAGTTTCTAATAGAACCAAATTAAAAGTCTCGACTGTCAGGCAGGAGACAGCAGGACAGTGTAAATTCTAAACATAGACATAAAAACAAAACAAAAGAAGCAAGAAGGCGGCGAGAGTCTAAAATAAAAACGAAAAGTAATTTAATTATATTTAGACACATTTGTATATTTGCAACAACATTTGGTGCTGGGTCAAGATTAGCTAAAGAAACAAAGAAAATCAATAGCCAATCAATAATTAAACAAAACCAAAACCATTTCCGCTAATACGAATTCTTAAACTTTCATTTTCTTGCTATGTGAAACTATGCCAAAATCGCAAGTGAATCTTAACCGGTTTTGGCCAACGGCTTTCAGTGCTTGGCATAACAATTAGACTCAATTTGCATTATCTGAGGCCCAAAAGAATTTCAAGTCGCACTTTCGTTAACATTTTTGGTAAGAAATTTGAGGCCGTACCCCCAAAGTTGGAGGAGGAGGGATACAGATACATTTGCAGTGGATAATTTTTGGGTCAGGGTCGGCGTGAATGTCTGTGTCTTGCCAAACAGCCATCATCATCAGCGGCAACAACAACAACAACAACAACAATGGCATTAATAATAATGGCAACAAGCTCCAACTCCTCACACGCAAAACACAAACACACACACACACCAACATCATTTTTCTCATTTTTTTTCTATTTCTACGCTTGTTTACTTGCTTGTAATGCAGTGCAATGTCTTGTTGTATCTGCCAGATACATTAACGCTTG
>JAEIFU010003982.1:0-21337 GCA_018904235.1 Lordiphosa stackelbergi | reverse complement strand
CTTCAACAGCAGCTCCAACAGCCGCTTCAACAGCAGCTTCAACAGCAGCTTCCACTGCAGCTCCTGCAACATCACCCACAGCAGCCACTACAGAAGCTTCAACAGCAGCTTCAACAGCAGCTTCAACAGCAGCTTCAACAGCAGCTTCAACAGCAGCTTCAACAGCAGCTTCAACAGAAGCTTCAACAGCAGCTTCAACAGCAGCTTCAACAGCAGCTTCAACAGCAGCTTCAACAGCAGCTTCAACAGCAGCTTCAACAGCAGCTTCAACAGCAGCTTCAACAGCAGCTTCAACAGCAGCTTCAACAGCAGCTTCAACAGCAGCTTCAACAGAAGCTTCAACAGCAGCTTCAACAGCAGCTTCAACAGCAGCTTCAACAGCAGCTTCAACAGCAGCTTCAACAGCAGCTTCAACAGCAGCTTCAACAGCAGCTTCAACAGCAGCTTCAACAGCAGCTTCAACAGCAGCTTCAACAGCAGCTTCAACAGAAGCTTCCACTGCCGCCACTACAGAATCTTCAACAGCATCTCCTACAACAACAACCACACTAGCCACTACAGAAGCTACAACGGCAGCTACAACACCAGACCCAACGGTAACTAATCCAACTCTTTAAGCTCGTCAGCACAGCATGTTTAATCATTTCATTTCTCTCACAATTTCAGGGCTCGTTGATTTCCATTATCACAGGAGCACTTGGTACTATCTTCGATATCATAACACCAGGGACCGAAGACTCATGTCCTCTACGCTTTGTCACGGTCACGGTTACGATTGGCCAATCTGTAGTTCTCAATGTTCCCGGTTGCATACCATAGATGTGGAAAGTGTAGACGAAGCTATGTCATAATCATTGATCCACAACATAACAATTTGTACCGACTCCAACCAACGTTCGCAATAAATAGTGTGTTCCATTATCCCCCATAATTAAACAATCAATAAAGCTTCATAAACAAATCCATACGATCGCTTGTTGCTAACTCAACTAAAGTTGATTGACAAGGCACAGTGGTCCAAATGGCTGAATTTCCGAGTTCTGGCCTTCATAAAATATATAACACTTAACGGATTCCTTTTGTATTATGGAGAATGAAATTGCAAACAAAAGAAAATATTCCGTTTTAATTAGCGCGGTCTCATTAGTTATTTACGCGTGCTACGTATATTCGATTTCCTATTGGCGTTACGTGAGTACTCATGTCCCTTACTTGTGCTAACAAGGCCGGCCATTTTGAATGTTAACTTAAATTTTTGCCAGCCAAAAACCACACTTGAACAATGCCGTAGACACCGAATTCTCTATACTTTTTTAACAAACCTCGTAGATTGAAATTAAAACAAGCAAAAAAGTCGGTCAAGCCCGACAGCCACGATTATGGTTTAATATGAATGGAATAGTCGAGTACGTGTGATAAGCGAGCAGTTGAGTTATATATTTGTACAAGAGTTTGGTTTTTTTGAGGAAATTTAGCAGATGGTGTAGTTTGTCTTTTGAAGTGTTTATTAGAGCGTCTAGTGGGTTAGTGCAACGGTGTTGCTTTGGCAGTGAGGACAGTACTTGAAGGTGGTTTTGTCTATATTGTGTTGATATTAATATTTTTGTATAACTTGATTTGGTGCAGTCTAGACATTTCTGCTTGTTTTATGTATTTGATAAATTGTAAATAACTTGTGTTACTGAGATTTATGCTTCTATACCAATTTAAGATGGTTTGATGGTGTTTTTGCATAGTTGAGTCCCGTTGCCTTTTAAAGTGTTTGTTAGTACATATCTGTTATGTTTATCCTATTTGTTGTAATTATATGAAATTTGTTTGCTGTTTAGCGTGTTCTTTGTCTAAGTCGTTACCCTCCATGTTCACCATTTTTTTATACCCTTGGAGAGGATATATTCAAATTGTCCGGATGATTGTAACGCTTAGAAGGAAGCATCTCCGACCACATAATGTATATATATCCTTGATCAGCATAACGAGCTGAGTTGATATAGCCATGTCCGTCTGTCCGTCCGTCTGTCCGTCCGTCTGTTTCTATGCTATCTCCTCCGTCAGTTTTAAAAAACTATCGTAACCAAACTTTGCACGAAGTCTTTTGGTACAAATACGCTGCACATTTGTCGGAACTGACCGGATCGGATGACTATAGCATATAGCTGTCATAGGAACGATCGGTTGAAAAAGTAATTCTAGTGAGAAAAACTTTTTTGTTTTCAATGCTATCTCTCCCAAACTCGTTACTGATCAATATGATATGCTAACACATAATTCTGTCAAGTCTGATCCAAATCGGATTACTATAGCATATAGCTGCCATAGGAATGATCGGTCGGAAAAATAGTTTTAGTGAGAAAAACTTTTTTGTTTTCAATGGTAGCGATTCAGTTATAATTAAACACATTTTTAGAGAGTTTGATCAAAATCGGATGAATATATCGTATAGCTGCCATATAAAAATCTGCAGAAATATATCATGCTCCAAGGCTATATAAAAACTTCGGTCGAGCCGAATTATTTTTGAATTTTTTAATAGCTTGGATATTTGAAAATATTGCCCCAAAAGGTTTTTTTGAAATTCGAAATACTTTAGAAGATATAGCCTTTTTAGTCGAACAATGTCTTCACTAAAACCAGAAATTTTTGAGTAAATAAATTCCGAGTATGCTCAGACTGACTAAACCGGACTGCCAAGCCACTTTTCTCCAGTTCTACTTAAACGATTTTGACGAAATAATATGCAATCAACGCAAAATTATCATCATCATCAACTGCATTTTTTTCATTTTAGTTTTTTTTTTTGTTTTTGTCCCCAAAATGGTTACTTCAAACTTTAAACGCGCTTATCTCGAAACCACGATTTTCGAACTGGCGGCTATGATTTCTCCAGATACACAAAACCGATTTTGATGATTAAAACTGAAATCGACGCAGAACTGACTCCATTCTGGTCTGAACCTCAATCATAATTTTAAACGAGAGCGTAAGTTAAAGTCGGCTCTTACCGACTTCGATATAGTGGTACACTTTTTTGCTCATAACTTTAGAACCGTTCATCCGATCTTTATCATTCTTTCGGCAAATCGATTCTTACTAACTATCTCTGGGTACGAATTGTCTATCTTTAAAACTGTAGGAGATATAACGTTTTTCCCAAATTACGGGGGCGGGAGGGGGCGTGGCCAAAATTTGAAACAAACTGATCTGCGTGCAGATAAAGAGCATTATGGCAAACTCTATCTCTTACCATCTCTGAGGGGTGGGACCAACCAGCCAGCGGACAGACGGGCGGACGGACAAACGGACAAGTCTATATCGTTTGTGATGCTGATAAGATATATAACTTTATATGGTCGGAAATGATTCCTTCTGCCTGTTACATACATTTGCACAACTTAGTTACCCTTTTACTCTACGGTAACGGGTATAAAAATGTTTACTATTTTATTTTACACTAAACTACAAAAAAGGGCCAAAAATCGATTTTTCATTTGTTAATAGCCGCCATTTTGTCAAAAAAAAATCGCAAAATTTTTTTCGAGGTTCAGACCAGTATTACATCTATACTTATTATAACCCCGTTTTTACTTTTTATTTCAAACATCCTGGAGACGTGGAATCATGACCGCTAGCACTATAACTTTTTTTTTGAACACCCACTTTGACGGCCGATAACTTTTGGAACAGCCCTCGCATCGAAGCAGTAAAAATTTGTTTGCTTACTTTAATCTGTTTGTAACATAATAAAATAAACAGAATTGGAAAAACTCTTTGCGTTTTCAAATATGATTTTTTTTTTCAAAAAGATCCATAAAACAGCCTCGACATGGAGAATACCAACTTAATGTTGATGTGGCTTGGGAATCACATGAGTTGAATTTTATTTGGGTGTTTTGTGAGTATTGTTCGAAAAGTTTTTGCGTAGTAGGTGAGATTTTCTGTATTTCTGATCGACTTCAGTGAAGAAAGTGAGTCTGAACAATCAACAAATTTTGCCGAACTCAGCTATTATTATATCGATGGCTTCTAGGATGGCTATTGTTTTGGTTGAGTAGATAAAGGAGTAGTTAGGAAGCATACCAATATGAAGAAATGTGTTTTCGGTTGTGTTGGCATGAGATGTGGAATCTGGGGATTTTGACCCGTCTGTATAAATAAATTTGTATTTGGTGTGGTTATTTTAAAGTTGTACAAATTTTTATTGGAATTGCCCATTGGAAGGGAGAAGGAAACATTTCAGACCCTATAAAGTATGTATATTCTTCATCAGCTCCGTCCGTCCGTCTGTCTGTATGAACGCGTCGATCTCGGAGAGTATACGAGATAGAGACACAAATTGTTGCATTTACATACGTTGGTGTACACCGTACCCATATCAATTTTTTTTCAGATTTGCAAAATTCGTTAGGTTTTCTGGTGTATTGTGTGTAATGGGGAATAGTGTGAGAAGACGAAATTGTTGGCTGCTTTGCTAGTTAGAAAGTCCCGCCTTCTGGTTTGGTATGTGATGTTGGATTCAGATAGTAGGTTTTAAATTTGGGTTGTTCTATTTGCTCCTAGAGATATTCATTTGATTTTCAGATAGGAGTATAAGGACGACATATTGAAATCCAACTTTACACACATAATTTGAAAAAATGCAAAAGTTAATATGAAATATATTGAAGTTTGCCTCACCCGGAAATAACATTGGTAAATTTAACATTGTTCTTGGTAAATTCAACAATTCCCGTCTTTGATATTCACCCAAACGTTTTTCCACTTACAAACAAATTGTTTGCTCTTTTGATTTTTGTTTATAAAGAAAAAAGCAGCTGCTAGCTGCTAGTTGGATCAATTAGTTTGTTGTTCTGAAAAACATCGAATTAAAAAATTTTACATGTTTTTCAGATAGAACAGAAACAAAACTCACCCGGGCTTCCCCCAAACAAATGTGTGCTGTGGCACAGCAAGCTACCTTAGCGTTTGATTAGCTTGGGAGGGTAAAGAATAGGGAACGATCTACACCATAGTTACCCTGGCAGTAGGTTTATCTGAATAGTTGTCCGTCTTTATCGTACGTGGGTATAGACCGTCACATTTTGTTTAGCCCATCATATTAACTACAGACAGTGCATTTATCTTTTATTTGCTATTATGGATCAGTACTAGCGGATTCGAAAGAAACCACGCCACATCCGACGAGCATAGCGCAGAGCATCGCTTGAAATGCAAGACCCTCTATATTCTCCGTACAGAGTAATGATCTAAAGTAATTTAGATCTAAGCTGAACGCAACATAATAAAATAAAATGGTCTGAGAGCAACCCCTAACCAGGCCAAAGTCGGTCAATCGATCATAAAGCGCAGGCCTTTAGAAGACCAAACTGTAAAAATGTTAGTTGAAAAGGTCGCAGACTCAAGAGAGCGTCAGAGTTTAGCATAAACAGAGAGCGTGTCAGTGTGAGAGAAAGCGAAGAGCGCATATAGTTTGTCTAATACATTTTTATTGTTAGCCCGTAAGCGCACACACCGATGCATACATACAAAGAAGACCTTTTAAATGTGTGAATTTTGCCAAAAGGTCCGAAAAAGACCCGTGAAGAAAACAAAAAACAATAAATGTGTGTTCTCTCCTCTCGCAACCAAATACTTTTGTTTTCGTACCTCTTTTCAATGTGGCCGCGCCAAAGTGGTCGTTTTCTGACACAGGCAAACGGGAGACCGATTTTTGCGACCACTGAAAAGCAGATCATGCCCTCCTGTCCGACCGTCCAAAACAAACGTATTGGTTCCCCACAAATATTATGGCTTCCTCGTGCATTCTTGCAATTACTCACAAATATGACAGTTCAGTCCGTTCAGGATGTATATAAAACTATTTCACGAGAGCCCGCGGTTATTTTACATATTATTAATACAAACGTGCCCCTAGCCGCTCTACTTACACAAATTCACTTATAACTTGCTTTCACAACCTACCTGTGAACAACATGAGAACAACATAAACTTTACTTCCAGTCAAAAAAATCTGGTTCAAGTTAAAGCAATTTGAATATAAATGGCAATTTTTGGTGCCTCCGTCCTTGTTGCTGTTGTTTGTAATGCAAAGTGTTGCCTTGGGCATTTGTTAATTTCCGTTTCCCCTTCAACCAGGCGTGTTCATCGCTCCTCAAATCTATTCCACCCAGTGCACTTTACAATGGCCGCTCTCCATTGTTTTTTTTTGTTTTGTTAAGCTTTTAATGCCGTTTTATTGTCAAAAGATAAACGAATACAATGGCAGGAAAAAAAGTGCCTCAAAATACTTATATATTTAGCTTAAATTGAAAATAGGTGGTCGGGATGGTGGGTGTTGGGGTGAGTGAAACCAGAACCGGAAAGCCCGCCAAACAATAGCAGGCACCTGTTCATGTGGGAAGTGCTCGGTGATAAGTGAATTTTGGTTTTCAATTAAGGCGCCTAATGCCTGGCACGCACTATGGTTCAATAATTAGTTCAATTTGGCCAACATCGATTTGGACACCCTTAGGCATTGAAAAGCCGTAGCGACGCCTCGTTGTCTCTTCTACCACTGCATAGCGGCTGTAGTTAAACTATTAAGTTCGTGCTCTGTGAGCTTGCGTTCACATAAAGTGGCAGGTTGTCATATTGAAAGGTGCCAATTGCTGCCATACATATGAGAACATCTGCCAGAGGCAGTGCCTGTTGTCATATATGTGCACTAGATTGGACCTGCATAGAATGAAATTTTTAAGGGCATGGTCTCAACCCCTACCTTATGCTTTTTATACCCTTGGAGAGGGTATATTGAAATTGTCCGGATGTTTGTAACGCACAGAAGAAAGCATCTCCGACCACATAAAGTATATATATTCTTGATCAGCATGACGAGCTGAGTTGATATAGCCATGTCCGTCTGTCCGTCTGTTTTAAAGCTATCTTAACCAAACTTTACACGAAGTCTTTTGGTACAAATACGCTGCACATTTGTCGGAACCGGCCGGATCGGATAACCCTTGCAAAGGGTATTTTAATTTTGCCCAGAAGTTTCCAACGCATAGAAATATTCATTTCCGACCCTATAAACTATATATATTCTTGATCAGGGTGACGAGCTGAGTCGATTGAGCTTTGTCCGTCCGTCTGTCTGTCCGTCTGTCCGTCCGTCTGTCTGTCTGTTTCTACGCGAACTAGTCTTTCAGTTTTAAAGCTATCGAGCTGAAATTTTGCACAGAATCTTCTTTTTACTGCACACTGCTAATATGTCGGAACCGACCGGATCGGATGACTATATCTTATAGCTGCCATAGGAACGATCGGTCGAAAAGTGGGTCTTTGTGAGAAAAACTTTTTTGTTTTTAATGTTAACGTGTCTCACATCAGCGATTATTAATATTATACGCTTTTACATAGATTTGGAAGTTTTTGGTTGAAATCGGATGACTATATCTTATAGCTGCCATAGGAACTATCGGTCGAAAAGTGGGTTTTAATAAGAAAAATTTTTTTGTTTTTATGTTAACGTGTCTCACATCAAAGATTATGAATATTATACGCTTTTAAATAGATTTGGAAGTTTTGGTCGAAATCGGATGACTATATCTTATAGCTGCCATAGGAACTATCGGTCGAAAAGTGGGTTTTAATAAGAAAAATTTTTTTGTTTTTTATGTTAACGTGTCTCACATCAAAAAATACGCTTTTACATAGATTTGGAGATTTTTGGTCGAAATCGGATGACTATATCTTATAGCTGCCATAGGAACTATCGGTCGAAAAGTGGGTTTTAATAGGAAAAACTTTTTTGTTTTTTATGTTAACGTGTCTCACATCAGAGATTATGATTATTATACGCTTTTAAATAGATTTGGAAGTTTTGGTCGAAATCGGATGACTATATCTTATAGCGGGGTTTTAATAAGAAAAACTTTTCCAAGTTTGCAACGCATAGAAATATTCATTTCCGACCCTATAAACTATATATATTCTTGATCAGGGTGACGAGCTGAGTCGATTGAGCTTTGTCCGTCCGTCTGTCTGTCCGTCTGTCCGTCTGTCCGTCTGTCTGTCCGTCTGTCTGTCTGTTTCTACGCGAACTAGTCTTTCAGTTTTAAAGCTATCGATCTGAAATTTTGCACAGAATCTTCTTTTTACTGCACACTGCTAATATGTCGGAACCGACCGGATCGGATGACTATATCTTATAGCTGCCATAGGAACGATCGGTCGAAAAGTGGGTCTTTGTGAGAAAAACTTTTTTGTTTTTAATGTTAACGTGTCTCACATCAGCGATTATTAATATTATACGCTTTTACATAGATTTGGAAGTTTTGGTTGAAATCGGATGACTATATCTTATAGCTGCCATAGGAACTATCGGTCGAAAAGTGGGTTTTAATAAGAAAAACTTTTATGTTTTTTATGTTAACGTGTCTCACATCAAAGATTATAAATATTATACGCTTTTACATAGATTTGGAGATTTTGGTCGAAATCGGATGACTATATCTTATAGCTGCCATAGGAACTATCGATCGAAAAGTGGGTTTTAATAGGAAAAACTTTTTTGTTTTTTATGTTAACGTGTCTCACATCAGAGATTATGATTATTATACGCTTTTAAATAGATTTGGAAGTTTTGGTCGAAATCGGATGACTATATCTTATAGCTGCCATAGGAACTATCGGTCGAAAAGTGGGTTTTAATAAGAAAAACTTTTTGTTTTTTATGTTAACGTGTCTCACATCAGCGATTATTAATATTATACGCTTTTACATAGATTTGGAAGTTTTGGTCGAAATCGGATGACTATATCTTATAGCTGCCATAGGAACTATCGGTCGAAAAGTGGGTTTTAATAAGAAAAACTTTTTTGTTTTTTATGTTAACGTGTCTCACATCAGCGATTATTAATATTATACGCTTTTACATAGATTTGGAAGTTTTGGTCGAAATCGGATGACTATATCTTATAGCTGCCATAGGAACGATCTGTCGAAAAGTGGGTCTCTGTGAGAAAAACCTTTTTTGTTTTTAACGAAAACGTGTCTCATTATTAATATTATACGCTTTCACATAGATTTGTAAGTTTTGGTCGAAATCAGATGATTATCTTTAGCTGCCATAGGAACTATCGGTCGAAAAGTGCGTTTTATTAGAAAAACTTTTTTGTTTTTAATGTTAACGTGTCTCACATCAGCGATTATTAATATTATACGCTTTTACATAGATTTGGAAGTTTTGGTCGAAATCGGATGACTATATCTTATAGCTGCCATAGGAACGATCTGTCGAAAAGTGGGTCTCTGTGAGAAAAACCTTTTTTGTTTTTAATGAAAACGTGTCTCATTATTAATATTATACGCTTTCACATAGATTTGTAAGTTTTGGTCGAAATCAGATGATTATCTTTAGCTGCCATAGGAACTATCGGTCGAAAAGTGCGTTTTATTTAGAAAAATTGCTTGTTTTAACGCTGGCGTTCTTAAACTCTGATGTATTAAAACATTTGCAAGGGTATAAAAACTTCGGCAAAGACGAAGTTAGCTTGGCCTTCTCGTTTTGCTTGTTTTTTATTTCATATATAACATAAGAAGTTCTGAAAATTTTTTCATGAATTTAAATTTATGGAACGAAAGCAGTGTTCTTTTTTATTAATCCACCTTCTACAAAAGAGAACATGCAACCAACAAAAAAAAAAATAAAAACTCTGATTTTACCAATAATCTTAGACAAAGATTTAAGAGTGACGGCGTTGAGTTATTAAATTTCCTTCAATGGTCCCTTCCCAACCTGGTTCGGTTGTGCAAACCACAATTCTTATACCCGTGGAAAAAACCACCCATTGGCCCTTACTGCCCCCGGTTACAAAATAAGGTAACTCTCAATGGGAAAGCAATTTGCAATGTTTTCCCAAAAATCCTGTACTCAAAAACTTCTATCCAGCGAAGAGCGATCCTTCAAAAATTACGTCTTCAGATGTCGCACACTTGTGTTTAAAGAGAGAACAATATATGTGCAGCATGACTATAGGCGACTGCCACTGTTTGACCATAGTCGTTATGCTGCAATCATGTTATTCTTTACTATTTTTAAAAATTAGCTGCATTTCAGCCAAGCATCTCCATGCTTTGCGATTAAGTGCGCCTTTATGTTTGTTGAGTTGCCATGGTCCTTACAGTTAATAAAAAACAACTTTTAAACATTGTGCCTTACATGTCCAGAGCACAAGAAGCAGTATTGTGACTGAAGGCTAAAACAAAAATATCCCCGAAAAATATCACCAAAAAATATTCGATATCCGATATATCGCCTCCGAAAAATATTCGATAATGATATTCTTCATTTTGGGCAAAATATCGATATTTCGATATATCGATAATATTTTCGACAACCCTAAAAAGTCTTAGTGAGGAAAACTTTTTTGTTTTCAATGCTATCGCTCCCAAACTTGGTACAGATCAATATTATATACACCACACAATTCTGTTAAGTTTAATTCAAATCGGATGACTATAGCGTATAGCTGCCATGGAACGATCGGTCGAAAAAATAGTTCTAGTGAGAAAAGCTTTTTTCTTTGCAATGGTAGCGTCTTAACACTTTCCAGTTATGAATATTATCTGTTTCAACAAAATTTTGTAGAGTTTGATCAAAATAGGATGAATATATCGTATAGCTGCCATATATAAATCTGGCAGGCATATATCTTATTATTTTATTATTTGTTGTTGGGGAAGTGGTGCACCGCGACCAATATTGGTCTATTGTGCCCCCCTACTGAGTTTACAGCTTTCCTAGCAGCCCTATTTCCTGTACAAAAGCCAGGATTTTTGTGGGTTCTAAGTTGCCGATATTGCTTGGGTGTAGAATGTGTTTCCCAAATTTGCTGGGTCTGCGCCTCGCTAGGGCATCGCAGTATGCTAGAATATGTTCAGAGAACTCCTCCTTCTCTTCACAGTATCTGCAAAGTTGGGTGTTTGTTATTCCCAGCTTATATCATGTGGCTCCGCAGTCTGCAGTGACCCGTATAGAGCCCTGTCAGAATCCTGAGGGCATTTTTTCCTTGTTGGATTAACTTTTGGAACCTTTTGAGGTTGTGGTTCACTATTAATGCTTTAGCTTGTCTCATTCCTCTGGTGTTTACCCAGGAGGCTGTTCTAAGCGTATTCTCTTCCATTCTTAGGAGTCACCATTGCGGTGGCTGCACCCTTGCGTGCCAGTTCATCGGCCAATTCGTTTCCAGGGATGTTGTTGTGTCCCGGTATCCATCGTAGGGTCAGGTTGTTCCTGCTGCCTCATTGGTCTAGTTTGTTCTTTTGTCTCTAAGACTAGCTTAGAGGTGAACTTATTACTGCTGAGCGCTTTAAGCGCTGCTTGGCTATCGGAGAGGATAGCTATTTCTCTGTTATGGTAGTGCTTTTCCATATTACGGTCTGCGCAACGGGAGATGGCACATACTTCAGCTTGAAATATGCTTGTGAGTTCTCCCATTGGTTCAGATATTTTCGTTCCTGGTCCTGCTACCCCAAGTCCGGTTCCTTGGGGCGTCAGGGACCCGTCTGTATACCACATAATTGTGTGTGGTTGCATTTTATATGTTTCTTCTAGTGAGATCCATTCTCTCTTATTACTTTGGTGTACAGTGAAGTTACTGTCAAAGTGATACTCGGCCACCATTTCGTCTCTGGGTAGGAGGATTAAAGGGATTTCCCTTTCCAGCTTTTCAGAGTCTCTGAGGCTTACTAAGTGGTTTCTACCCACTCCTTCTGCTGTTAATCTAAGCAGTGTTGCTTTTTCTTCAGGCAAATGGTATGGTGGAGCGGTGTTAGCTCCATCAAAACCTCGATTGCCGCTGTCAGTCATGCATATACATGCCAGCCTTTGCAGTTTTTGCAACTGCGTCCTAACTGTGAGGAGGTTTGCTCTATCTCCCCACACAACAGCTCCATAAGTGAGCATCGGCTCCATAAGTTAGCTCCCTCTATTTCTCAACGTTAACATCCTCAAAAATCGTTTTTATAAGTTTTTAATGCTTTTTTATAGTTCCATCAAGCTTGATGAAAATCGATCAACTATGTTGTATAGCTGCCATATAAAAAATAGGTCCGAAAAAAACTTTTTCTCTCCAGTACATATTTTCCGTTTTAAACCCATTTTCACGAGTTTGATCAAATTCAGAAATTCAGGAAAATATCGGATAGCTACCATATAACAAGTTTGGGAAATCACTCGGTTCCTCAATTAAATTGGTTCCTCTATTGTCGTATTTAGAATTTGTGTTAACCAAACTGTCATTCGCATCAGAACTGTCCTAAATAAATATTCTAATTAAATTGCTATGTCTCATTGTTTTAATACTAAAGAGACGGAATTGTCTCCTTAATTAGAGCCTGTCAATGATATAGCAACTTTGGCGCATTCAAAGTTAGCTCTTGATTTTTGAATTTTTAAGTTCCAAATTATCTTCATACAACGATCTGGTTGCCTCTTTCACTGTTTGCGCCTTTTCAAGAATTTTCCTTTTTATCATTCAGCGGCAGTTCTGGCATATTTGTGTAAAATAATTTAAGAAATTTAATTGCATTTCCCTTTGATTTGATTTGCTTGCCTTGCTCTCCTCCTCCCCTTCTCCCACTCGTTAATTTCGTTCATTAAAAGTTTTGCAAATAAGAAACGGAATAAAAAAACGAAGAAAAAACACTTGCAAAGCTCAGCAGAACAAAAGGCATGAAACTCTTTTGCTGTAGCGCGATTTTCTTACACCTCTTACCCCCCTACACCACCCCTGCACCAACCGTGCACGTAAACTCTAAGTAAACAACAAGTGGGGCAATGTTGAAACTTGAAAGCCAGCTGCATGCCCTGCCTTTCACCCCCACCCCCTAAAAGTCGGTGGCAGCTTAAGCCAATTATTGAGATTCTGGCAGGCTGCATAAATCAAAGTTTTGTCGTTTTAATTTTAATAAATTTGAAGCGGAACAAGATTTGGCCTGGCGGCTTAGCTGGGAAAATTTTTTATTTAGATTCCAGTGGCTTCATGCCCTCAGCATAAATCAAGACCCATCGCACAAATTTTGTTTTTTTTTCTTGGCGCCCGAATTGATATTTATGGCCGTGCAATCAGCTTATAACATTTATCCCTCCCCCTGCCACTCCCCGCAGGGAAGTGATTGTTTACAATTAATACAAAGCATCGGCAACCCAAAATCCACATCAAAATCCTATCGCACAGACAGACATGAACAATGTGTTTGATATTTTTATTGGATTTAATTGGTGAGTGCTCCTCGACTACTTGAACTTGGACGAAAATTGTTTGGCATTATGTAAATGAGCTGTGAACCATCCTGTGCTACCCTACAATGAATATGGGGTGAACTTCTGTTCAGTACTGAGAGTAAGTTCTCTATACCTTACCTTACCTTACCTAACCTTACCTTAACCTTACCTAACCTTACCTAACCTTACCTAACCTTACCTAACCTTACCTAACCTTACCTAACCTTACCTAACCTTACCTAACCTTACCTAACCTTACCTAACCTAACCTTGTCACCTTTCAGTCAGTAAGCAACTGTTGTAAGCAAAGCATCTCCGCGGACGAATTTTTTGTGTTTTACTTAGTAGCTTAGTAGGCTTTGTATATTGAAATATATTACTCTCTCGCTCTCTTTGACACAAATATAAAGAGTTGTGAGGGAGCGAGTGGGCTTACCTTGTTTAGTATACCTTGTAACCGATATTCGATCGTTTCGCTTGGAATTCTGGTTTCTCTCTTGTGTATCTAGCGCCATTCTCGGTTTGCAAAATATAAAAAGAGAGCAATTTCATTCGGAGTTGAGAACACAAAAACGAAACCGAAACGGAATTGCTTTCGATTTACTTTTCAAAAAGTAGTAAAGCGTAAAGGCCTCCACGCTGTTGAGAAGTAATGCAAAAGTTTTACACAAAAAAATTATACGTTTGCCTACTTTTCCAAATTATTTGTATAAAAATTTCACATTACTTCACAACTCCGCATGGAGGCTAATTAAATAACTACAGTTCAAAAAACTAATTATTATTCCAAAAATGATTAGTTAATATTGAACAGTAGATTAAACCCTGAGACATAGTGCATTTTAATAATTAGTGCATTTGAATTAGGACAAATAAATCGGCACAACTCTAATGGGGAGAGTATCTGAGCTATGGCATAGCTCTAGCGAACGTTTTCCTCTTTTTTGAATGTCGTTTTTTCTTTTTATAGCACAAACAAAGACAATAAAATTAGCCTCTGATTTATAATTGTTAGTAGGATTTGGTACTTCAAACAAGAAAGAAAATCGGTCAAGCCCGACTATAACATACTCTGTACGCCCAAAGTTTGCATATACCACACAAAACACACAAAATAGCAAAAAAGCCACAAAATGTGTGAAGTGCTGCCTATTTCCGTTGCAGCCAAGGATACACTCAGAAAAAAAACGACCGGCAGAGTTCTAGATCGATTGGGATAGAATTTATACCGTTTTGTACTTGAAATTTCAAGTATGTTTTGTTCTTGGACGTACTTAAATTCAGTAAAAACGCTAAAATTATTCAAATGAGAACAAACGTTCTTGAATCAAGAACATTTCGTACTTACAGTTAGCCTAAAAATTTAAGAAAAGATCGTATTTAGTTCAAGTAGAAAATTTCTTGGATTAGGTACAGAATAGACTTACAGTGCTAGCTCCCAAAAGTGTGCTACGAAAAATACGAATTATTTTAAGTTGAATCTGTTCTTGAAATTCCCTCCTGGCTCTAACACTTTGGTTATGGAGTGAGGGTAGATTTCTGACCTACAGTATCAACATCTTGGTCTTCATTTCCTCTGGATTTTTGATATTATACAGAGACCTAGTTTTAAGTACTTTGGCAAGGTTCGAATTTTGTAGCCTTAAACCAAGAACATTTTGTACTTATTAAACAAGTATTTTGGGATTGAAGAAATCGTACTTAATCGGGGGTGCCACAGAAACCTCTTCCAACCAAATTCCAACCGAATTTCAATTCTTAGGTGCCACAGAAATTTCTTTTGGTTGGTTTCAAACCTCTAATGTTTTGCTAGGAGATTTTGCAAAGCTCTTTTCTCACTAGCGCCTTTTGTCGAAGTGCCGCCCTCTACATGACAGCAAGCGGACTAAGGGATGAAAACTAATACCTCATGTTTGGCGCCAACAAATTTTTAATTTTTGCATTCAATTGGTGGAGAATGCGACTTAAAATTAAATTATTATTTAAAAAAGCATCATAAATTATATTACACAATCAAAAAATTTCAGTTAATCATTAAATTAACCCATTTCTAAGATAAGGGAAATTTTTTGGCGAGAGATTCAGCCCTGTATTTAGAGATGGAACATCAATTGGAACATCTGGTGTTCCAACTGGATTTTCTAATTAGAAAATGAAATCTCTAGAAGTTCTGTGGCACCAACGAATTTTTCGAGAGGTTTACAAACCAACCGTCGGCAAAATCGGAGGAAGTCTTTAAACAGAGATATAGTACATTCGGGTAGGGCACCCACGAATTTCTCACAGAAATCTCTTCCAACCAAATTCCAACCCAAAACCAATTCTCGGTGTCACAGAAATCTCTTTCGGTTGGTTTCAAATCTCTCGTGTTTTGTCGGGAGATTTAGCTAAATTCACCAACCAAACAATTTCGATATGCAAAATTAGTTTTGGAAATGTGAACAACATTATTTTTCTGGATAGGTTGCATCAAATTAATTAAATATTTTATTTGTTTTAATATTAAAATTTGTGTTTTAATAAAAACTCTCCTAATGCTGCGTAACAATTAAAACCTGCCAACCACAGCGCCCTCAAGTTATGGAGTCGCCATCTGTGTACCAACATTGGCACCAACAAGGGCTTAGAGTTGTCAAGTTATATTTTATGATTGGCGCAAAAATATTTTTTAAATTTTGCATCTTATTTTTGGAGAATATGACTTAAATTTGAATTATAATTTAAAAATGCATCATAAAACATATAACACTATCAAAAAATTGCATTTAAACATCAAATTAACTCATAACTAGAAGATGGGAAATTTTTTTTGTGAGAAAGGGCAACCCTGTTAACAGATTGGATAGAAATGTCCCATTAGCATGGACACAAACCTTCCAACTCGATTTTCATATAAAAACGAAATCTCTTGAAGTTCTGGGACACCGACGGATTTTTCGAGCGTTTTGCAAACCAACCGAGGCCAAAATCTCTAGAGATTTCTGTGACACCCCGAGATTAAACTATTGCAGTACGATGCGGGTTCAAAAAAATGAATGCTGTAACAGTCAAATAGCGGTGTACAGAAATCTCTTCAAAATCAAATTCCAACCAAAAACCAATTCTCGGTGTCACAGAAATCTCTTTCGGTTGGTTTCAAATCTCTCGTGTTTTGTCGGGAGATTTAGCTTAAATTCACCAACCAAACAATTTCGATATGCAAAATTAGTTTTGGAAATGTGAACAACATTATTTTTCTGGATAGGTTGCATCAAATTAATTAAATATTTTATTTGTTTTAATATTAAAATTTGTGTTTTAATAAAAACTCTCCTAATGCTGCGTAACAATTAAAACCTGCCAACCACAGCGCCCTCAATTTATGGAGGCCATCTGTGTACAAACATTGGCACCAACAAGGGCTTAGAGTTGTCAAGTTATATTTTATGATTGGCGCAAAAATATTTTTTAAATTTTGCATCTTATTTTTGGAGAGTATGACTTAAATTTGAATTATAATTTAAAAATGCATCATAAAACATATAACACTATCAAAAAAATTGCATTTAAACATCAAATTAACTCATAACTAGAAGATGGGAAAATTTTTTGCGAGAAAGGGCAACCCTGTTAACAGATTGGATAGAAATGTCCCATTAGCATGGACACAAACCTTCCAACTCGATTTTCATATAAGAAAACGAAATCTCTTGAAGTTCTGGGACACCGACGGATTTTTCGAGCGTTTTGCAAACCAACTGAGGCCAAAATCTCTAGAGATTTCTGTGACACCCCCAAAGGATGGTAAATATGTATAAATATTTAAATTTAATAATATATGGTACCGAGCAAAGTACCGTGCGTTGGTTGATTACCAACTTTTTTATTTGCCCATAATGAAAGACGGGCATGTCCACTCGGCATGCGAAACCATGCACCAATTGGGTGGCGAGTTCGGTGAGACACTAGACTATTTTTTGTGGGGCTACGTGAAGTCCGTCATGTACAGTAGGGTGTCCCAAAAAAATTTTTTGCGCATATCTCTTTGCTCTCTGAGACAGAAGACAGCTTCTTTAGCAGATTTAGTATAAGGGGAGGGGAAGAGTGAAGAGCGGTGGAAGATGGAAAGGAGGGTGGAAAAAAACTGGTCGCTATGTGGCGTGCGGGGAGATATGTAGCTCACTTACTGGCAGGGACTAACATATAAATCCGGAATTTCCGAGCGCCTAGAAAATTTCGTTGGGTCTTTTAGGACAGTGTGGACGGGAAGCAACACAATTTCTTAAAATCTTGGACGCGGACAAAGTCGCGGCGGGTTCAGCTAGTATTTTTATACTCTGCCAAAGGTACATACATTATATTAAGTTTGTGCAAAAGAATGTAACAGGAGAAGGAATCATTTCCGACCCAATAAAGTATAGGGTATAGGGTGGTAGGTATATAAATAGAACCCCCTCCCCTCGCACCAGTAAGCAAAACCGCATTGCATTCATCAAAGAGAGAGAGAGAGCGAGAGAGAAAAACTTAGAGATGAGCACACCGCGGCAGCGCCGCATCCAGCTTCTACACCGGGTACAGAGTATGTTAAAGCTGGGCTTGACCGACTTTCTTACTTGTTATATATGGGGAAGATGGGGAGTTGTGATCATAGTTTTGTTGTCGAACATAACTCAACAAAAAATCAATACTCTCTTCATTCTGTAAATTTTGTATTTAAATTAAAAGATGCATGTACCTTTGCTCAAAAATTTTCTCTTGCACAACGCAACGAATTCCCACACATCGCTAAAACCGTTTGGTTCAATCCACTTCGTACTCTCCCCCTACTCTAGCATTCTAGCTACGTCCGTATTATTTCTTACTAAATTTTTATACGACCTTTACGATATAGAGAATCAAAACCAAAATTTTCAAAAACAAATTTTGATTTTAGTAAAAACGAGTATTCGAAATTCTACGGTGCCACGGTGCCAATTTGATAGATAGGTAATCGTACTTGTTTGCAATCATACTCTGCGAGTTTTGTTCGCTTACTACTCTTATTTACTCCCTGCAGGTCTCTAATATACGCTTCTGTAATATTTACCCATCTACTACTGCCGTCCATTTAGTCTTCAAAATAAGTCTTTATAGTTTAATCTACACCTCGTATTTATGCGTCTTCATTGTCATCCATCAAATCTTCATAAGAATCTTAGGTCATACAAAATTGTTGTACTGTTCAATCTATGCCCTCTGTTACCAACGATTGCGCTTTCAAGTTGATAGTCAAATGAAAATTGGTCAAATTTTGCGGTTTTTGGTCAGCATCAAAACTTTGTTCAAGTTTGGGCTATCAAATATCTGTTTCCCAAGTTATATCCGAATCCTTTCAGCTATTTGTTTAATAATTTTTGCGAATTTAGCCAGTTTTTTCGACCATTTAAATAAAAGTTATACAGCCTATGTTCAAGCCCAGGTAATCAAAAAATGCCAATTTCAGCCGAATCCGTTAAGCCATTTGTGTGATTGAGGTAACATAAGGGCTAACATATAAACTTTCTTTTATAGATTTAGGATTAAAATAAATATATTTTTCCAATACAATAAGACAGAATCTTAAGGTATGCGGAATGAAATCGAACATTTTTAAGGGCTTTCACAAAAATCCAAGAAAGACAAACGGAAAACAAAACAATGATGTATATACATATCATTATTTTTCGGCAATGGGTTTAAGAAGACTTGTGGTTATAACTAGGGCATATAACCGTCGCGCTTCGCTGCGCGTTCAGCAGTAAAGAATCAATAAAAGATTTTAGTTTAATGTTGATCGTAAAGAGTCAAATATTTAACGAATTTGAAAATATTTTAAATTTGTGTCCCCCGTAGAGCCCTGATATCGAATTTAACATTCATAGGCTGCTGGGTTTTCCCTCTAATTCCCACTCACTTCCGATTCACTTCCAACCACTTACCACCCCATTCCACCCACTTCCTATCCATATCCCACCCACTTTCCATCCACTTTCCAACCACTTCCTTCCATTTCTAGTGAGGCATCCCGGCGGTATTTCCATCACATTTAGTGATAAAAACAAACCGAGTTTCAACCCATTGACTTGAAAAAAAATAGTTTTGTTGCATCTGGAATTTTGAGGAAATTTTCACGCCTGAAGAGTGGATTTTCAGACCTTGCCAATCCACATTTCAAATTATTTTGTATTCTTCTTACAAACCGCGTTTCAAGTCAATCTGTTGAAAAATAGTTTTTTCGGCATACAGAGTTTTGCAGAGGTTTCCGACCGATGGATCATATTTTCCAACACCGAAAATCACATCTCAATTTATTTCACTTAATACTTTTGGAAAGCCGATCGGAGATAAAAAACCGTAGTTTTTGCGTGCTGAATTTTTCCGGCCCATGTTTCCCGTAGATAGTTTTCCAAAAAAATTGGGGTAAGCAGTAATTTTTAATTTTATATAGACCTTTGGAAATGAGTTTCAATTGGATCGAATGATATACCCAAAGGCTTATACAACAGTTTTCAGAATTTTCCGACTTTGGTGGTATTTTTTCCAAAATTTAACAGTCACGCATTTTATATTTTATTTTTTGTAACTTTGAAAATGAGTTTGGGGTAATCGCTGGGCACTAAACTTTCTCACATGTAACCTGACCACAGACTTTCCATCCAGGTGGGGTGAATTTTTCCGGAATATTGGTATGCAGTTATTGTTGAATTCGAATCCGATCCACTCCATTTCCGAATTCCAAAATCCGATCTATGTACTTTCCACTTTCAGCATAAGATAAAACTACTGTAAAAAGCTCAGCTTCCAATCGTTTATAGTTTATAGCTTTGGGCAGTCAGTGAGTCAGTCAGGTGGAACTCTTTTATATTTATAGATATTAAAATCAGGGATGCAAACCGTTTCTGAACCGAACCAGTTTTAAACCGAACCGAACCGCTTTTTTGCGCTCGTGAACCGAACCGTAAACCGAACCGGTGTTTTTTCAAAAATGTTGAACCGAACCAAAAAACCGAATAATAAAATGGTTCGGTTCACAACTTTTGAGTTACTGGCGAATAGTGTCCAAAATCAGCAATTAGCTTTAAAATATTACAAAAATACTTGGAAAAGCAGAGTTGTTGTAAAACCTTATTAAATTAGCTAAGGATTAAATTCGTTTAGGACCCAAAATTGTAATAAGCCAAGTCTTGATTGTATTGTTCGTTGGGGTCAACTTCCTAATACTCAAACGTTAACTATTTATCTTTAATTGAGATTGGCTTGATATAGAAAATGAGTAAGCCATATAACATTAAGACTATTGGGAACGCAATGCATTTTAAATCTCAGTTAACTAATCATCTCAAAAGACAAAACATAGATTAAATGGAAGTTTTAGAAAAGTTTAGTATTTCATTAGGATTGAGGATTAAAAATGTATTTTTATTTGTTATATATATTTTTTTTTTTTTTTGTATTTTGTATATCATCATCTTTTGTGATCTCTATGTTTTTTGTGACCAATGCGCCAATTTATAGTACCTATGTATCTGTAGCGTTGGGATAAAACCGAAATAAAATTAAATTAAATTAAGAGTAATTCTATGGCTGGCAGGCATGCAAAATTAAGTTTGAAAAATAAAGTTGAAGAAAGAAAGGACGACATAGCTTAGTAATGGTCAACTCTTTGGAAAAAGACCTCCGAATATTTTGAAATCGATTTCTTAGATTCCAGGAATCAAGCCTACTATCAGAAGAAGGAAAAAATGTAACTACATCTTGTTTAATGTTAATATACAACAAAATTCAAAACGTTAATGAAAACATAACGGATATTCATTCAATTTAATAAAAAAGTAAAATATCGATTGTTATGCCACAAATATGCCCGGCTACTAGACTTGATGACAAAAGTTGAGCAATTTAAAACCGACTGTACAAGGCCAAGTAGATTTATGCGTACCGTTGTACCGACCTATGATATAGTAGCCGACCTTATTCTTATCATTTCACATATAAAGTCCTTCTAGTTTAGTTCCAAATTAATTCGTTTGCACGAAAATCTTTATAAATTTCTTGAACACGTCCATATTTGACGATTTT